>CAUYPK010114091.1:0-69097 GCA_963574355.1 Loris lydekkerianus | reverse complement strand
ATGGATACGGTATGGGACATTCCTTGTGCCTTTGGCCCAGACAGCTTTGTTAAGCCTGGTATCAATGCGCACATCTGGAGTTCCCATCTCTTTCATGGCAAATTTCCGGATCTCTTTGAGTGCCCGAGGGGCACGCTTCTTAAAGCCCCTAAGATCCAAACATAAGGGAACAGATTATAATTAAATGAGCACAAATTTAAATAGTTACAACAGTCCTTAATGTCACTGTTCATAATCTATTTCACTGAAGCTCTTAGAAAACAATTTATAGTTATTTGTCATGTCTTAAGGCATGTTTCTGAACAGATCATCAAATGCTATTAACTTGGTCTATGCTTAAAGAGCAGGGACATGAAATACGAAGGTGGATCATAGAGGACCAGTCAATTCTCTGGAGCTCCTGGTATATGCCAGGAGGCACTATCCCAAGAGCATTACATGCATTCATTAACTCCTGTCTGATCAAATGTTCTAGTAACATTTTCTTCAACAGGAAGGCATACAGATTCATTTAAATTTTATGCTTTCAGTTAAATAAGGAAAACATAACAGTGTAGAATTTTACACAGACTGAAAAGGCCAAGCATTTGGATAAGTGAAGGCCATTCTAGCCAGGTAAAGACCAAACATAGTAAAGAGATGTTTCATCCCACCCTAGAGAATGCAAACCTCTCTCCTTTGCTTAATCCTCTTCAGCCTCCTTGCTATTTCTCTACCTAACCATCTAGAAATAGTGTGGTACAAATAACAGCAGTCTGCAAAACAGACTAAATCTTGTTCTTCACATAGCTTAAGTGACCTATAGAGTTCATCAAATGGTATTGAGCTCTACACAGAAAGATAAACCAGGGGAAAAGAGATAATGTTATGGAAAAGGTGCGGAAGTTTCAACAGATAGCCAAGCTGCTACTGGACTTTAGGTTTATGGCAACGAGAGTAGCCATTTAGTTATTTGTGAGAAAAATATTTAGGTACAGGGAGAAAAAGTTAACATTAGAAGGCAGAGCCCATAGGATTTACTAAATTGCCAATGAATGAAATAGCAAAGACCACAAGAGAAGAGGCTAGGGTGGAAACAAACATTAGTAGTTATGATAAGTCTGAGATTCCTGTTCATATACATAAGATGTCAAGTAAGTCGAATATATTTGAAGCCATAAGGCTAGTTGCTATTACTAAGTATAAGTCAGCAGTTCTCAACTTGTAGGTGTGACCCCTTTGTAACAATGAAAATACATCCTGCACATCAGATATTTACATTACAATTCATAACAGTAGCAAAATTACAGACTTTTTTTGCAGTTTTGGCCAGGGCCGGGCTTGAACTTGCCACCTGGTATACAGGGCGGCGCCCTACTCCTTGAGCCATAGGCACCGTCCACAAAATTACAGTTATGAAGTAGCCACGAAAATAATTTTATGGTTGGGGGTCACCATAACATGAGGAACCTGTATTCAAAGGTTGTGGCATTAGGAAGGTTGAGAACCACTGGTATAGGGAGAAAAGAAGAAATTCCTCAACTTTAAGAGGGACGTGAGGAGACTGAAAAGCAGCTAGTGAAGTAGGAAGAAAAAAGACAACTCCCTGGAGTTTTAAGAATAAAGCATTGTCATCCAACTGTCAATCAATTGAGTACTGACAAATGACCCAATGATACAGTAGCATAGATGGCCTTGCAACAAAGTACAAAATATCTAAAACTCTAGCCCACCTGTGCAACTCATACACATACACTTTAGAAGTGCTCCACCATCTGTGTGGGCTTTAAGGCAGCACTACTCAACCCATGACTTGCTTTCCCTTGGACTTTTTAAAAAACCATCTTATATCTAAATACTTGCCTAGCTTCCTCTGTTATTAAGGAAGAAGGTAAGGTCTTTGGTTCTCTGCCATATCTCCAAGGCCTGGAGCAGTGCCTGATACAGTTAAGTGCTCGACATGCCCCCTAAGTGAATGTATGCCCATTTCAAATAAAGGAGAAAGACGCAGCTACTTACAACCAGGACTAACACACAAAGACACTGGATTTTAGACTCAGAAGTCATTTAAAAGACCCCAAATAAAACACACACCGACACTCCTTGACAGACTCAGTAAATACTTGGCTAGGATGTCAGGCCCAGTATTAAATGCTGTATACCTAAACCCTACAAAGCAAGTGGTACTGATACTGTCTAGTCAGTCTGACGAAATTCTGCTACCCAGACTGATGACTAACAGTATTTAAGTATGTTAACATTCTGCTATTAAAAATCATTCCTGTGTGGAAAACGCTCGAAGATACCGGCTTGGGGAAAGATTTTATGAAGACTTCTGGGACAATTGCAACAATAAAAACGAACAAAATGGACATAATTAACTGAAAAGCTACTGTATAGCTAAGGAAACAACACCAAAGCAAACAGACAACCTTCAGAATAGGGAAAAATATTTGCATATTATGAATCGGACAAAAGCTTGATAAATTTAACAAAAAAAAAGACCCAACAATCCCATATATCACTGAGCAAGAGAGATGAATAGAACCTTCTTTAAAGAAGACTAATGGCTAACATATGAAAAAAATGCTCATTGTCTCTAATCACAGAAATGCAAATCAAAACTACCCTGAGTGAACACCTAATCCTAGTTTGGCCCAGTCACAAAGTGTCAAAGCTGCAGATGCTGGTGTGGATGTGGAGAGAAAGAACACTTTTACACTGCTGGTGGGACTGCAAACTAATACAACCTTTCTGGAAGTAAGTATGGAGAATCCTCAAAATACTCCCAAATTAGACCTCCCATTTGATCCTGCAATCCCATTACTAGGCATCTATGCAGAAGAGTGAAAAAACAAACAAACCCTTTTATCATAAGGACATTTGCACTAGACTGTTTATCACAGCTCAATTTACAATCAGCAAAATGTGGAAGAAGTCTAAATACCCATCAATCCAGGAATGGATTAGCAAACTGTGGTATGTGTATACCATGGAATACTATTTAGCCACTAAAAATATGGAGACTTTACATCTTTTTTATTAACCTGGATGGAGGTGGAACATTTTCTTCTTAGTCAGCAGTTCTCAATAGGAACTGTACTAAAGGGCCGTGGCATTAGGAAGGTTGAGAACCACTGTTCTTAGTAAAGCATCACAAGATTGGAAAAGCAAGAATACAATGTGTACTATTCCAATATGAAGGTAGTAGATGGGCAAATACAAAGGTGGTGGTAGGGGAATGAGTAAGTGGGGAGAGGGGAGGAGGGAGAAGGATGGGGTCATGGTGTGTGATACGCCTCTTGGGGGTGGGACACAATTATAAGAGGGATTTCATCTAATAAATGCAATCAGTGTAACCTAATTCTTTGTATCTTCAATGACTTCTAAGCAATAAAAGAAAAAAAAAAAAAAAAAAAAGAATGACCAGCGCCAGCAAAAAAAAAAAAAAAAAAAGAAAGAAAAAATATCGAAAGAACCCAGCTCCATTTGTGCAGAGTGTTCAGTTAAGGGTGAACTGATTACAAAAAACTGATTACTTGCATGAAAGACAATTTGAATCACTACTCTTTAATATTAGAATATACTCTAAAACTATAATAATTAAAACAACATTGGAGCAGCACAAGACTAAAGAAATTGATCAATGGAACAGAAAGAGGAAAAAGCTCAGAAACAGATTTTTTTATTTTTCTATATGTATGTAAAACATATAGAATACATATGCAGGTATGTATGTATACCCACACAAATATATTTGATGTATGAAAGAAATAACATTCAAAATCATTGAGAAAATAAATCTTCAGTTTTAAGAAAATTGCATGGTGTCGTGGGTACCATGTTGTTTTTCAGAAACTAATTACAAATGTTAAAATGATCATCTCTAAACATTACCCTGATTGTTTCACCAAACACTAATGAAGTCAAAAATACAATAAAGTCCTAACATACAAAGAAGTTCTCATCTTCCCTGGGGGGCTGAGTACAGTTTGATTTATATGTCACATACTTAAATGTGTATAAAATTAACATAGCTTTAAAAAGAAATTCAATTTACTAAGAAACTCATTAAAAATTCCTTAAAAGTAGGGTTCAATATTTGTCTGAACTCAGCACAGAGCCTTTATAAACTTAATAGCAAATGAAGAAAATAATTAAAGAAAAGATTGATATGTTTCCAAAAATTTTAAACCTGACACATGAAAAGATTTTAAGAAAACAGAAAATATTTCAAACTGTATATAAAACCAGCACATTGTACCTTATGGTTGCATTATTGTACACAGCTATGATTTAATAAAAAAAAAGAAAGAAAGAAAACAGAATCTAAGGCCAAATTTGGGAAGAAAATTTGTAAAATTCATGATCGATTCTGGCTATTAATATATAAAGAATTCTTGTAATTCACTAAGAGAAGTGAAAAATAAAATATATTGGGTAAAAAATATCAGAGATTTAAAAACTAAATCTACTTAGAACACATGATGATTAATTTAACATAAAAAGTAATTATTTCGTCAAATTGGCAAACATGTTTAACTACATCAAATGTTTCTGATTATTAGCGCCTCCCACCCAGCAGCCTCCCTCCTGTAACTTAATCTTAGTGCAGTGACAATGGATATTCTCAAACATGTACCACCAAAGCTGTTAATGACAGAATTATTTGTCGTTGCCTAAAAATGGAAACATCTTAGAAGTGCAACAAAAGGGGATTGGTAAAATAGACTTTGATAAATTACTACAATGAGAGAAACACCATGATGTAGCAGATAAGAGCTTAGACTCTAGTTTTAAATTATTAATATCTGGATTCAAATCTGAATCCTCTAATTCTTACTTTTAGAGCCTTGGCTAAGATTTTTCTCCTAAACCTCAGTGTAAGTAGAATCCTGCTGGATTACCATGAACATTCCCTGGGGTGACCCGTACTGTACTTGCAAGTTGTGTCTGCCTATGGCACCAGTGAGCCCTGAACACCAGCATTTTCTTTTAATAGAGCATCATATAAACATTAAAATAACATTTCCCTAGACCTTGTAATAAATTATAGAGATGTTTACAATGTATTGTGAATGGGATAAAGCAGAGTACAAAATTTTATGTAATTATGACACAAATTGCATGACCAGAGAAAATAATACATGCTTCAGAAAGCCAGGAGGATGCACACCCAAATCGTAACAATGGTATCACTAGGTCACCATTTTTCCTTTATAATTTGTACATGTACTGAATTTCTCTGCAGTGAACATCTGCTTTGTAATAGAAATAATTATGCTATATAAAATTATAATCATGTCTGACTGTACCCAGTTTTCCCCTCATTGGTTATCACAAATATCATACATTATTTTACTCTTCCAAAGTTGTAACACTTCTGCATTTTCAACAAATTCTTCCTTGCAGGCCATGATTATATCTAAAGTAGCATTTTTCTCTTCACTGCTTTCCTTGCCTTTGGGCAGATAGAATTATCAGGAATGTTTGTCAGGAATGTATTTTACGGTTGATAGCTGATTTAATACCAGTTGCACATTTGAAGTGGTATTTTAAGGTGTGTTTAAGTATTAACTATTCTAAGTCACCTAAGCAACCAATATACAATAATGTTAATAATAATTCATTATAGAGAAAAGTTACAACTAAAAAAAAATCCATCATGATAATAATAATGATGACATAATAGTAATGTTTTAAGTGCCAACCACATAAATGATCAAAAATATTTGTTCAATAAAATGAAACTAAAACAGTGCCAGGCACTGTGAACAAAATGTTCATATTGAATTTAAACTATTCTGAAGCATTGTTTTTTTAAAGGAAGGCGTCCATAAGGTTTTTGCCAAGGGGATCTGGGGGCCAAATTTTATTTGTCCCTGGGCTGGTGTTATTAGTGTCCTTGCCAGTCTCCATGAGTGACACTTTTCTTCCTCTGTAGAGTGAGTGTCTGTGCCTTTCTGTTCATCCCACAGGAGTCCAGTGTCCACTACTCGTCCTCTCATAGCCTGACTCACCCCCTAATCATGGTGGTAACTCACCGCCATCACCACCCTCTGTATCAGCCAGGGTCAGGTTTGGTTCAACATGATGGAAAATATAACCCAGCACATAACACTGGCCATTTAGGGGAGTTCAAGAAGCCTGGAGGTGGGTAGTCCATGACTGGCAAGGGGCTCGAGCCTTTGCCCTTCCAAGGGTGGAGGGGCATCATGACCTTGCATGGCCGACAAAGCTCCAACCTACACAGCTGAGCTTGAGATAGCCTGGGACAGAACAGCGATGCCATCTGCTCCCTAAAAGACGCTTCCTGGAGCTACAGTACCTCATGGCACTTCCTTTATATCTGTGTTAACTACTTTTGCTATGCCACAAATTATGCCAGAACTTAGTAGCTTAAAACAAGACGTGTTTATTACCTCATAATTTCTGTCAGTCAGGAATCCACACAACACCTCTCTGGGTGCTTATGGTTCAGGGTTTTTCACGAGGCTGCAATCAAAGTGTTGGTAATGTCAGCAGTTATCCAAAGGGTCCCCTGGGGGAGGACATGTTTCTAAGAGCACTAAGGAAGCTGCTGGATGGCCTCAGGTCCCCACTATTGTTGGCTAGAGACATCACTTCTTTGCCAGACTGGTTTCTCCACAGAGCACACCCCAACACAGAAACTGACCTCCCTTCTACTGGGGTCTTATCCTAAATGCTTTGTTCAACAGACCTCCACATTTACCATTGTTAAGTAAGAATATTGGATCAAAACCATCATTTTTTCACTCACAGTTATTAGATGCTCAGAAATTAAAAGTTTTATTCATTTTAGTACTTCCAAATCCTCTCTTCTAGGTCTAATCTATTGTCAAACAATAAGCTCTTTCTAAAATCTCTCAGAGCCATCTCTTTTTCATTCACCCTGTAACTACCTTACATGAACCCTCAGCATCATAACATATCTGGAGATAACACTCTACTTGCTCACAATCTCTCTCCTTCAACCCATCCTGATGAATTTTTCTGAAGAGTCACAGACAGGTATAGCAAGAAGAGCTCCTGGATAGGAATTCGAGAACTAGGGACAGTTCAGATTTACTCCTCAAAATCTACTGTGGGACCTCAAAAAACCCACAGACTTCTCCAAGACTCACTGTCCTCACTTATGGCCTTAAAACCAATTCAAGGTGTGAGCACAAGAAAGCCCTTCAGTGGCAGACAGGAAGGAAGGGGCACCTGCAGGCTTCCTCCTGCTGCCTTCGACCCCTGTGCTGTCATGTGACATGCACCGTCATCCTCAGCTGGAGTCCAAGTGAGGCACACAATGCTCCAGCAGCTGGTAAAGTTGAGGGACAGGAGTGCGCCCCTTCAACCTGCCAGGAGTGCTATGATTCACCACCATGTGACTCATAAGTTGCTCACCTCCCCACCTTAGAGGTCAGCAGTGGTTTCTCATCTCTCATTTACTCATCTATTAACAGGCATGGACGAGGATTCACCACATGCGGGCCTATGCTGGGTGTTAAGGGAGACAAAGGGGAACAAGGTTGGCCTGTTGTCTGCCCTGAGAGAATTTCAATCTAGTGAGGGAGACACACAGTTTAAGAAGCAGTAACATCTGTGTCTGATAAAAGATACAATGTTAGTACTTAATAGCAGTATTTAACTTAGTCTGGGAAGATTAGAGAAAAAGTACTATAGGAAATGAAGTCCAAACTTCTTTTCCAAACTTTCCATGTTCTTATCTCATCTCCTTTTTGGTACTGTATGTTTGCTCCACCTCCTTGCATACCTTAAACTCTCCATCAAAACACATTCCATTATATGCTTAATACACTGCACTGTTATAAAATCGCTATCTTCTTCCAGATTAGAAAGATACATACCCTGTAACCCATCCCTCCTTCCAATGGCTAAGCCGTAGATGTATATTTCCAAATACTATTCCAGACACTGGGGCTTTTTATTCTGGCCATATTTTTCTGGGCTGGCTTTATGACTGGTCTATCTCCTTTAAACCCATTTCAAGCTGTGTGGTGCAGTGATCTGCACAGAAACTTACCAAAGTTGTTGTTCAAAGATAAAGGAAGTTCACCCATGGCCCCTCATGAATTATGGAGATGTTTGAAATCCATTGAGAAAGAACAGTAGGTGGGAGACATTGGAACATCTGCTCAGAAGTCAGGTGTGGGTGCCTGAACTAGATGGAGCCCACTGTGCCCAATGTGCTCACGCTGCAACCATGGCTGGCCAGTGAGGATGGAGCCTCACACCTGAAGAGTGGCCCCTGGACTGTTCTATCAGGAGGCCCTCTCCCTTAGCAGTCAAGCTCTGCAAAGATGGTCCAAGTATTTCCATCACTCCCATTTCTGCCAAATGTTTTCTATTCTTCCAACAACACCATCCTTTCTGAAAAGAGTGTGAGATACAAATTGACATTTGAATGATTAGACAGAAAACTGGCTGAAGTTTGTTCTCACCTTGGATTCTGCCAACCATTTGCTGCATCACCTGATACAATCACCTGCCCATCCACACCTGCTTTGCCCACAATTGCTCAAGAGAGAGACTTGCCTAAGGGGAGTCTGTGAAACCTTCAGAATGCCTTGAAGAGGTTGTTATGTCATTTAAATTCATTACTGGGGATACTAATCAGCCCTTGTCCTATTACATTATTCATGCCAATTAATTAATATAATCAGTAGTACTCAACAATTTTGTCTTTCAAAATGAGCACAGAGCCTCTTTTGTCTTTATTCACTTTTTTCTTTTTTGCATTTAGCCTTTTAGTTAGCAACAATTAACCACAAATACTCCACTCATGGAAAAAGCAACACATTTGTCATTACCAGTCATTAAATGAATTCTTTTATTTGGGGGAGAAAATACCCCCCCAAACAATCTCTACTCTCCACCATACGTTAATGTATTGACTGCTGATAATTATTCTTGCTGTTTCTGCTCATGAAAAGCTGAGGTTTGAAAGTCAACAACATGTGATCATCTTTTTCATGCCTTAAGCAACAATTTATTCTTCTTGAAAACACCAAACACCAGGATCAGCCTCAGTGGTAAAGTGAAAAGTCTTTTCGGTACAAGACTAAGGCACAGACATACCCTGAGGCAGTTTCAAAATTTGACATGGAATTTACATTGAACTGTGGCACTATCACTTAGTTGGAAGTTAGAGAAATATTCAGCCAATCTGAGACAAAAATCATATGGAAGGAAAAACCTACTTTTAATTCTGCCCTCCTGCCTTCTATTTCCATCATATCCCAGAAGTGTCATGCTGTCCACTTTTCCCAATTTCTCCCCAGCTCTGTCTCCCACTTGCCCCTTTCACTTCTTCTATGAGAGTTGTCTTATTCCAATATAACATCGAATTCGAGAATCCCGGAATTGTAAGGAAACACGAGCTCATCTGGTTCAAACTTCTAATTCAGGGCATCCATTCATCTGTGACATTTGTCAGAATCTTTTCTGCTTGAAATCTTCACATGTGAGAAATTGATGACCTCTGGGAAATAGTCCATTTCATTGTAAAAGAGCTAATCAATTAAAAGAATTTTTTCCCATTGAATCAATATCTGTTAACTGTTCATTGTCACTTGTGGCATTATATTCATTGGTTTGTTTATTGATGAGGGGACAACTGGGAAGAATCTCTAAGGGTTTCTGGAGGAGAAGGTAAGTGCACAGCGCCAGGTGAACAGAGAAAGGAGAGCACGTGTGCAAAGCTGCAGAAAGCCCAGCTGCAAGTTGTCTGAGGTAGAAGGTTTTACCCTCTGCTATGGTCTGCGTGTTTGTGTCCCCAAAATTAATGGGCTGAAATCTTAACCCCACAGTGAGGCAGGGTGGTGGTGGTGGTGGTAAGGCTTTGGGAAGTAATTAGGTCTCTGGGGCAGAAACTTTGTGGTGGGACTGGTGCCCTTATGAGAGGTCTGGAGGAGCTTCTTTGTCTCTTCCTCCAGGTGAGGATGCAGCAAGAAGGTGCTGGCTGTAAACAAGAAAGTCAGCCTTCACTGCATACTGCATCTCCCAGATGAAAGCACTGTAAGAAATACCTTTCTACTGCGGATGAACTACGCAGCCTACAGTAACAGCAGTTAAATGGACAAAGATGCCCTAACCATCTAGCTCTGCTCTGTACTAGGGAGTCGTTCATCCTTTATGAACCACCCTCATCCCGAGGCTTGTGATACCAGACAGAGCCCCTGTGTCCCCTCTGACCCTCCTGCATCCTTTCAACCGTGCTTGTCTTCTGCAACATAAACGCCTCCATCAAACCTGTCTGGTCTCAGGTTTCTACCCTCCTTCTCCTTTTCATAAACAATCCATGGGAAATGTAGCCCAAGTGCCTTAAAGTGTGCCTCATAAAAACATCACACCACAGTTACCTGAGTCCTTGTTTAAAATGCAGCCTCCTGGGTGCAAACTCCAGAAGTAATGAGTTAAAATCTATGTGGCAATTTGCCTTTCTTTCTTTAAAACAAAGCTGCTCTAAGATTTGGGAACCACTGAAGCAGCTAATAGTCCCAGTCTCCTCCATCTGCTGCAAACAAGCTCCCACCCTACTCTTCACAGAAACTTGATGAGCACCATAAACTCCACACTGAGGAATCCCCCCCCACCCCCCCCACACACACACCCTTCCTAAAGGCCTAGCCTCTTCTTTTCTGAAATCACCACGCTTGGGTGACTTCCCTCCTTCTTTTGTCCCCCTCTCATTGTCCTCTTCTCCTCCTTCACTTTCCAGGTATCCATCCACAACCCTTCCTCAAGCTGTTGGTACGCCCTGAGTTCTTCTGAACTAGACCCCAACTGCCATCTGCATGTGTCTGTGACTCCCGAACACCTATGTTCTCTACTGCTCTTGTAAGCTTCCTACTAGTCATAACAAATCACCAAAGTCAACATTTTATTTTATTTTATTTTTTATTTTTTATTATAGATAAAAATATGCACCATAGATGTGGCCCGACCCATTACCCTCCCTCCATCCATACCTCCCCCCTCCCTTCCCCTTCCTTGGCCCTTTCCCCATAGTCTTGTGGTATAGTTGGGTTATAGCCTTCATGTGAAATAAAGTAGTAAAGTTTTAGGTATGAGGTAAGATCATGCAAGGGTTTAAGACTTTTGTCCAGAGGCTCTAGCAAATATACACTAGTCTCATCTCTTGGACAGAGGACCAGGGGACTAAGTTCATGTTCTCAACTCTGTCAGTAAAAAATGTCCACACACCCTCATGATGTACATATATAAACGTGTATATACACATATTAGATATACTACTCTCCCAATATATGATGTGTCTTATGAAACACATTCAAAAGTTTAAATCTAAATAAGATGAGATACAAAATACAAATAAAGTTGTAATATTTTCTTCTCTTATTCCACTGGCCCACCTTGCTTACTCTGTTTTGGAGACTTTGCATCTAGAGTATCAGTATCCTAGGGGCCAGCAGACCCACTGTGCAGAAGTAATTCCAGTCTGCTCAGTATACCAAGCAGAACTCAACACTTGTTTTTCTTTTGCTGGCCATGGCATCCAGTTTCAAGTAACTGGTAACAAATGTACCTCTAGTCCATTAGAACCCAGAGGCAGAAAACACAAAGCAGTGGATAAAAGAAGAGCCCAGATACCTCCCTTCTGAGACAAACAATGGGTAGTTCTGCTCATTATTTCACTTGACAAACAGACTGTAAATTCACAACATGCCAGGAACCAGGCCAGGCTGCAGAAGCATCATCCATGGACCTGACATCAACACAGCCGGGTGGAAAAGGACAGGCACAGGTACAGCTGTGATGCAGTGACCCTGGCCAGTGGCAGGAGGTTCAGACCAGGCGTTCAGAGGAAATTTCTTTCCTCTGAGGGATTGTGGAAGAGGTGGGATAGGAGCTAGGGAGAATGGACAGGATTTGGCCACGGGGAGAGGGAAGAAAGACTGAGAAAAGGAAATGTCCTTGGCAAAGATACAGGGGCAATACATTAGGGGGTCATTCCTCTCTGCCTATCTCGCGCTCCATCTGGAGATCCCATATCCTGAGGCTGGGTGGAGAGAGTGAACACTTACCAGAATTGCAAATGAACGAGACAGGGAAGGGCTCCCAGGCCGAACACCCTGGGAACTGGTGAGGCTGCTACTCTGACAGCCTCCCCTTCAAACATGCCAGCGATGCAGGAGGCCGCTAAAGTCCAACAAAACAAACATGTATTGAGTGCCAAAGGCTAACGAGAGAGGAAGGCAGTCGAATAAACAGGCGTTGTCTTCTGCCACAAGGTCTGAGCATGGTCTGCCCTGCAGGTGACACAGAAGGGAAGGCCCCAGGGCCCATGCTGACTCTAGGAGTCCATATTTTTGCCTCTGGTAACCTTTAGTAGAGCTAGGCTCCTCCAGCAAAAGCATAATTGAGAGGCAGTGTGATGAATAATCACTGAGAGGATGCCCAGTGTGCACAGGATACTCAAGGAAGACACAGCTCGGCCGAGATATGGTCACAGACACACTTGTCAACGAGAAACTTTGACAGAGAGAGCCTTATATGTACAAGCAAAGAGGCACAGAATGGTGCGAAAGCCCAAAATCCTGCTGGGAAAGGCAGATGGTCCTGCGATCTGGCAATTCCAAAGAAAGCAGGAATTGTCACCGGTCCTGGAGGAGACTAAAGGCCCTGGAATGGTTTCTCATTCTGACCCCAATGTGCCTAGCACTGGAGCTGGGTGCTACACAGTCAGTGCTGAATAAATGTGTTTTGATTGTAGGTCGTCATTCCTAGGTAGTAGGAGCTAGGATAAGCAATCCTGTCTCATAAAGCTCCAGGCAGCGCCTCATGCTGAGGTGCATTTATTAAAGTCTTTTGATGAGAGAGGGAAGAGAGAGGAGAAGAAAGGGAGGAGGAAGAGCTGAAGCAGGTGTTGCTGTCTCCCCTCCACAGCCCCCTGCTGCCCAGGATCAAAGCACAGGGTCCCAGAGGGAAGGAAGACCGAGTGGTGGAAGAGGAAAGGAGAACTCACAGCCGTGTCCTGAGCCCTGACCAGGGCCAAGCATGGCCTCGATTTCCTTTAATTTTCCCAGTGACCCTGTGTACTATTACTCTTTAACAGACAGAGAAACCAAGGCTGAGAGAAGGCCATATCTGGTCAGAGGGAGGAGTGGGAGAGCAGGGATTAGAGCTCAGATCCATTGTTCCTCCACTGCACCATTTTCTTCCAGATGCTGTGATGCTGCCGGGACCACAGGGCAGACTAAGGAAGGGGAAGGTGGAGAGGGGCACCAGGAGGGGCTTCCCAGCCTCAAGTCACAGGCACCTTCCCCCTATGGTTTGGGGCTCCAGTTGAAATGTCATTGTATCCTGGTGGTATTGGGAGGCGGGACCTTTAAGGGGGTTGAGGTCAGGAGGGCTCTGCCTTTATCACAGGAGCAGGGTCGCCCCCTCTTGCTCTCTCTCTTTGGCCTTCTCTCTCACCTTTCCACCTTGGGATGCCTCTCATCTGGTTAAGATGCAGCAAGAAGGTCCTTGCCAGATGCCGGCTGCACCCTAAACTACAGGCGAAGGACTCAGTCTTGAATGTCTCAGCCTCTAGAACTGCGAGGAATAAATTTCTGTTCATCATAAATTACCCAATCTCAGATATTCTGTTATAGCTGCACCAAAAAAGACTAAGATACCTCCTGCCTGTCCTGCCTGCTCCCTGGACATCTCTGGGTGGAACCCCAGGGCCCAGGCTAGAGATGGAAACTCTCCCTATTAATGGTGTTCCCTAGTAGATGAGTTTTCAGTAGCTTCCCATCCCTTCTCACCCTGGTTTCACGCTGCAACGTAACTTTACATTTTGTATCTAGAAGGGCAGCAACTACCATTAAAAAACCCTGATACTGTCCCAGGCCCTGACAGCACTCCCCACCTAGGAGCTAGGAGCTCCAGTTTCCAGTCCCACCTCCTCCACCCAACCCTCTGTACCCAAAAAGTCATTGCCTCCTCTGAGCCTTAGTTTCCCCACTCGGGGCTGAAAAATTCAGTGACCATTAAGGTTCCTTCAGCAGCCCAGGAGCCTTCTTCACTTTCTAGGCTTTTTCCTTTTCCTCCCTGCCCTACCCCTCCTGAGCCAGGTAGCTCCAGGTGAGTGTGTGGTATGCTGAGCTCAGCATCACACTCCCCAGGAGTCCTAGGTAAGCCCTCCTAGCCAGGGGCAGCCTAGGTCCAAGGCCTCCGGGCAGCACAGACAGGCATGCTGGGAGGGGACGTGGGCAGGCAACATGGCTCCTGACTCAAAGCCAATTCCAGCTGCTTCATTTGAGAGTGATGTCCTGGTACAGTAAAAAGCATGCAGTCCTGGAGTCATGTAGACCTGCATCTAAGCCCCCCGGTTGCTCTGTTTTAAAGCTGTGCAACCACGAGCACGTTGCTTAGCCTTCTTGAGTGACTGCTACCCGGTCGGTCCTGCCTCTAGGGTGGGTGGGAGGATTACCACAGATAACGCATGTGAAGCACCTGGCACAGCGCCTGTCACGCTGTCACACAGCAGAAACTATTCTTCTCTGATCCCTCCTAGATTAGTATAACGGTAGGACTCCTAAAGTACTTGACAGTCATAGGAATCACACAGTAAGGGAAGAGAGGCTACCACCCACACTCAGCCACTCACTGAGGCTGAGCAGTTTCATGATGAAAAAAACCCACCTTTCAGCAGGGAAGATTCCCCTCGGGAGAGACCCAGGTGGGTAGCTCGAATGTGATGTACTTTGTTTTTTTAAATTGGGTTCAAAGCTATAAAACAACAACAATGAACTCCTCCTGCCTCTGCAGGTACTTGTCCCCAGGTAGGGATCAGGGCATTCATTAAACTCACCCAAGACCCCCCATGAGACCAGTGGTCTGGAGCCTGGACACTGGCCCCCACGTGGTCTCTTGCACCAGAAAGCGACACAGCCAGGAGAAGGATGCACCAAGTGGACCACCCTCATAGGCACCCTGCCCTCCCACAGATCTCGCCCAAACCTAGCCTAATTCGATCCTAAGTATTCCTAAGGTGCCTTCCAATTTCCCGCTGTAATAAATGACACAGAATGCAAATGGAGGTGGATGTGGGACACAGATGTTTGCACTAATTTAATTGAGGGAACACCTTGGATTAAACACTTTGCAAAACACTCACAAATAGGTTCAGTGCATTCAGTAATGAAAAGCCTCCCAGCCCCCTGGCACTTTGCTGAGGCTGCCTGGGGCTGGGAGTGGAAGGGCTTTGGGGGAGAGACCCAGAGTAGGCAGGAGACAAGATACCTCCAACCCAGGGAGAAGGAAAGGAAGCACATCCCTGGGAGGGCTTCCAGCAGACTCTCCACCAGCTGAGGCCAACCCCACCAAGAGACAGATCTGGAAGGGGCGGGATGAGGAAGGCAGCATCTGCCTCTGCAAGTGGATCGCTAATCACCTGTAGAGGTCAGCCTCCCACTTTCTGGACACAGCTCCAGCCCAGAGGCCTCACCAACCAGCTGGCTGAAGGCCAGTCATCTGCCTATAGGAAGTCGAGATCCCCAGGCCCAATGACCCCAGGGAAGATCAGCCTCATTGACTTTTGAGTCATGAAGGTGAGTGGGAAATATCTCAGAAATTTGGGAGTGACTTACCAGGCTCTACTAATCCCTAGTCTAAAGCTTCTTCCTCACCTTCCCTTGTAGCTTAGGAAGTTCAAATGATGTGCTACTACCATGCCTCCACCCTTTCCTTCACCTTTCCATCTTACCATCCAGTCATCCATTTGGGTCTGACTGCAGTGATGAGTGAAGCCCATCACCACCCTAGCAATGCACACTGTGGCGAGAAAGGTAGACATTGTGAGTCCCAGGTGCACTGTGATAAATGCCCTCATGGAGGTACACTTGGTAACCTGGCAGCCTGGAGACAGTGCAGCAACTTGGCATGAAAGGATCAAAAGACCAGTGGAGAAAAGGGGGAAAGGCATTCCAGGCACAGGGAACAGCATATGCAAAGATAACAAGGCAGGAAAGTCTAGGCAGTGACAGACACTTAGGGGAGACTATTTCCAAGGCCCATTTCAGGGACAGGTGACTTAAGTGAAAATGGACCACTTTCCACAAACTTATTCTCCCACCCCAATGACAGTCCACCCAGAAGGGGAGAGGGCAGGGGTCTCTGGGCTAAGGCTCCAGCCCCTGAAAGTTCCCAGAGTTGTTCAAATCTAGAATCAGTTCCTATAATGATTATTCTGTCTCAGAGTTCAAATCAGGCCTGGATGATTTGATAGTTTTGAAAACAGAATCCCTAATTTTCAAACACAATGATCACTTCAAGTATAATAACCATTATAGTAATAACCTTTATACTTACACAGTGCTGTATAGTTTATAAAACACTTTCACATATCTCTCATAATACTCCATCAACACCCCTTCAAGAATGATAGGAGTCTAACTATTCTTGCTTTCTAGATGTGAAAATTAATTCTCAAGGTCCCAGCTAAGTAAATAACATAACCCAAGTGTGTCTAACAAAGTGCACACTTGCTCAGTCCTTTCCTGTGCATTCACTGAGCATTTGTGGAGCACTTACTGCATACCCAGAAACTCTACAGACTCTGAACATAGGATGGTGGGATATTAGAATGATTACAAGCCTAGATGAAGCGAGAGATCATGGACAGATATGCTTGGACCAAAGGGCAGTAAGCAGAACACAGAAACTCAGGAACCAAGAAAGACACAAACTGCCGTTCTCTTCACAAATGCCTCATGCACGTACACGTGTGCACACACACACTCCTGCATCCCACATGAGGATCGGAACCCTTTCTCCTGGCCTGTCCCCTCCCCAGCATTGCCTGAAGACACCCCTGTCCCTGATGTCCCCACTGCCAGCTGTGCAACAGGACAGAACAGTCCAGAACCAGCAGTCGGAGGCCACCCTATGGGATCTGTGCCTGGCTTCAGCCCTCAGGACACACAGACACAAACATGCAGGCACATCTAGCCAGCCCAGCACACCCATGAGCCCTGGCATTATGGGAAGCAAGGGTGGGACACACTCCCAGGGCAGCTGAAGTTCCAGTGAGGACAGGCGGGATGGTGAGGAGGCTGGAAAGCACAGGAGCTTTGAGCTCCCTACAGGTAGAGCCTCCTGCCCTCCACCCCCCCACAAACACAATGGGCCCAGTTACAGGCAAAAGTGCCTTGGCCCTCTGATGAGGACACAGGAGCATCAGTTCCCTCTGCAAAAATGATACCCACCTCCAGGATGCCTGGGAGAGTTTGTGAAATTGGACACCACACACAGAAGGGATCGACACATGAATTACCTGCCCACCCATGACATTGACATCATGAGTGAACAGGTGGGCACCTCAGCAGGCCTTTACAAAATCAGCCTCTGGCCCCCACCATTGTCCACAGGGACTTGGGGGGCTGCACTAGAGGGGACCCTCCATCACTCCACCCTCTCTTTGGTTCACCCATTCACCCTTTCTGTCAACCAACTTCATGGAGTGCCTATTCTGGCCAGGCACTGAGATTAAGAGAAGAAGGAGATTCATTCCTGAACTTGGACAGATAGACTAGTAATGAGTTTGAGGTCCTGTGATGACCTGCAGGGAAGGGAGTGCAGCAGTGTGGTCAGGGTGGGGGCAGGGACACCTATAAGGAGGAAATCTCAGAGGTACGTGACCTGGATATTATGGGAGCAGCAGGGGTACCCAGGCCGAGGACAGCCTAGACAGAGAAGCACCATGTGCAAAGGCATCAAGGCATAAAAGTGTATAGACTATTTGGGGTGATATTCAGCAACCCAGCATACTGGGCGTGTCATGTGTAGGACCCGTGTGTCTGACTGCCAGTACATACAGGGAGGAGGGGAAAGCGGGGGAAGGGGGGGTTCAGGGCTGGGAGACAGAGGTAGAAAAGTAGACCACTATTGAACTGTGAAGCCCCCAATCAGCCAGGCCTTGGAAACCAACCTTCAACTTGGCCACAGTAAAGAAACCACAGGGGTGGGTCCAGCGTGGAAGTGACATGGTCACATACTCACAACTAACAGCATTAATTAGGCTTCAGCTATTGCAGGCACAGCACTTGTCCATAGAAGAGTCTCCATGGCTAGTTCTGATGATAAATGACTCTAAGGAGGGTTTGTCCTCTTTTATTCATGCAATTATTCTTGGAGAAATGGCCAATTTTGGAGCAATTTTTTCTCTCTGAAGAGCCTGACTGGCTGGCTAACTGAAGGCAAGGAGAGGGCATCCCACACCACCACTGGACGCCCAAGCCAGGGCTGCTGGGAGCAGCACATGGAAATCTTTCAGAGCTTCCTTACAAGCCTCAGGGTCCTCTCTCTCTCTGAGGATTGGGGAAGAGCCTGAGAATGGGTGATGGTGGAACTGACAAGAGCCATAAAGGAGGAAAAGAGAGGGAAGCCCTTCAGGCCAGACAAAAACTTACGACTGCCTGCGTTTACAGAAACAGGGGACAGGCAAGGTGGGTGGGTGGCAGCCACCTTGCAGCTTCCAAAGCCCGTTCTCAGCAGGAAGGGTGTCCCTCTATTTCTGTCTCTTCCTCTCTCCTCCCTTCCCTCCCCACCAGCTCCTCTCCAGAAAGGTTTATGGCTCCAAATAGCCCCCTCTCCTGCAGGCACAGTCACACCAACTGAAAGGAGGTTTAATTAGCAAAATCTCGTTAGGCAAATGAAATTATCCGTAAGACAATACTCTTCTGGACAGGGGGTATGATTAAACAAAGCCATTAATTGAGAGAGTCGCTCTGGCAGCTCCCCAATGCGAGGCAGCATTCGTCTCTGGGCAGGCTTCACTTTGCCTCCTTGGACCAGGGGAACAAGACTCTTTGCCCCCTCCCCCTGAGCTAGCCCACCCCCTCTCCAATGCATCTTGCTCTTAGTGGGGGGGTGTGCCTCCAGTTGGGGCTGCAGACCTTGGCATCTCATCAGCGGCCTCTTCGCCACCAGATTCCTGCTAAAGTGCCTTGATTGCATAATGTCTATTTGCATAATGTAAATTGCAATCTCCTAGCTCAGGAGGCAGGAATCACAGAACAGCCATTATTTTTTACCACTCCACAAAAATTCTACATTTAGAAAGCAGATTTGCGGCTCAGAAAGCTGTATAAATCTGAATCCGCCAGAAACGCCATTAAATCACACCAATTAAGCTGGACCAACGAAGAGCCCCTGTCACCGTTCTCTGTGCACTCAAGGACTCCCAGTGCAGATGGAGGCTGGGAGGAACTAGAGGCTGTGGCAGAGGGGCTGGCAGCAGAAGCTGGAGGGGGCAGGAAATTCTGTCTTTGAGACATTAGCACACACTCCAAGCATAGGCTTCCATCAAGACCCAGTGTGGCGCACAGAGAGGGAGGTGGAGCTAGTCTGTATTTCCTAGGCTCACTGCCTCATTTCTGGTGGGCACACTGTCTGATGTCTGTAGACTTTTAATTTACAGAGAGGAGGGAGGATATGAGGAGGAATTCTGGATCTTTAGCAAAGATCCTGGGCAGACCCAAGATACTTGACATGGGGTCAAATATCCACTCTTTTAACTGGCTCTTGAATGACCTGTGCTCTCTTTAACCAAGTCCCCTCCAGCCAAGTGAAGGAAAAAACAAGGATAAATCCTGCTCAGACTGGGCTGGGCTGCCTGGATCCTGAGCTCCTCTTAAAAGCTGTTTCCCAGGGGTCACTGGGGAGCAGAATCTGGAAGGAGGATATTCGCTTGGACAGCCACCTAAGATCCCAGCTTCTCTGCACAGTACACCTGGTTACTCTTTTGCCTTTTTATTGCTCATTCAATATTCATTTGTCAAAGGGCAAGATACTAATGTGTATTATTAAAATATCAATAGTTTATGAGTGAACTTTTATGGAGAGTACAATTAAAGGCAAGATTCTTGACCATCTCTGCTGGAAGCAATGTAAAGGAATAATCTCTCTTCCCAGCTTCACTGGATGAATGAATGGCTGAGCCATGACTGAGCACCTATCACATGCCAGGAATGGCTCTAGGTGTGTGCACATGCCGGATCCGTTGAGTCCCCATAGCAGTCTGGGGAAGTACATACAATCCCATCTCTAGTCCTGAGACAAGGAATCCAAAGACCAAAGAAATGTGCCTGGGATCACAAAAATGCTAAGTCGCAAGGCTGGGATTCAAACCTGAGCTTGGGAATTTAAATCCAGTATTTTCCTCTCCAAGCTAGTGCTTGAAAATCTAAATAATTTTTGCATTTTTATCTGTATCCTTCATTTGCCCAAAGCAAACATGAGTTTTCTGACCTAAGCCAAGTTTCATGAAATGGGAAAGAACAGAAAATCATTCCATGCTTTCATCCAGCCTCAACTCCATAAAGTAGGCCCACTTAGATAGATTTAAGAAAGTTTCCACAATGGCATCTGCACATTTAGGATCTTAATCTGAAGGTGACATAGGGGATGACATCCTCAGACACTCCTGTTTTATAGGAGGGTAAACTGAGCCTCTTGGAGCCACACAAGGCAGTAGTTTAAGTCTCTGCAATAGAGACTCCTAAATTGAATTTCAAGTCTGTTACAAACTTACTCTCTTACTTCCTAGGGTATTGCTCTGGTTGTCTGAGCTTCCTCTCCTTTTCTGTAATACAGAGAAAGTAACAGCATCCCATAAAGCAGAGTGAAGGGTCAATGAGAAAAGGCACCCCAAGGGCTTAGCATGGTGCCTAGATGTAGTAAGTGCCCAACCAGTGTTGGCTGCTAATACTAATATTAGGCTGATATGGAAGAACCCCAGAGTCTCCCTACAAATCCCAGCACCTGCTCAATGAGACCAAGCCTGCTCACCCTTCTCTTCTGTGCCCCCCCCCCTTTGGCATTAGCCATTTTCAGGTCTCTACCCCTTGGGATGATGGGCTGGTTCTGTTTCCACTGCTTGGGTGTTGTCTTTATCTCCTTAAGTCACAAAGAGACACTCAGATTCCCTTCCATGATTTAGCTGCATCTTGGTCAGGAAAATGGCAAAGGAAGAGAACCTGGTTTCAGCAGGGCACAATCTCTCCAGGTCATAGCATGTGGCAGAGGGGAAGGAAGAAGAACAGGATGTGGGCTCCCAG
Organism: Loris lydekkerianus; assembly: GCA_963574355.1. NCBI lineage: Eukaryota > Metazoa > Chordata > Mammalia > Primates > Lorisidae > Loris > Loris lydekkerianus. The sequence goes on along the minus strand of CAUYPK010114091.1, from coordinate 48,020 downwards.
AATTCCCCATCCACCAGAACAGCCCCTTGTGGCTTAAATCCTGATCTTTGTCTAAAACTTATCCCAACTTGGAAGGCCTTGGCAATGGAAGCGTGGGGAGTCATGGATATGAATGGAAGGCTCAAGGCTTGTGGGGTCCTTGGTCACAGTTTAAGAGCCCTCCAGACTTAACATCCCAGAACTGACAACCCAGCCCAGTGGTGGCAACGGGACCCTCCCTTGCTGAGATGGACCATGATGCAGAGGTTTCCACCAGCTGCATGACCTCCTAGCACTAGCATGCCACAGCCAGGAAGGAAGGCTCCCCTCGGAGGCCCTTTCAACTCAAACATCCTGTGAGTTAAGGGACAGTTTAACTTATCCAAGGTAGGGGTGTCTGTAGCCCATCATCCCCTAGAAAGCATCCATTTCATTCTTTCTGGGAAATAGATGAGGCTGTGCTGTGCCCCACCATTAACCTAACAAATACTAGTTGTGGGAGATTGTATTCTGCAAAGGTGACTGCAACAAGGTCTCCCCCAGTCCTCAGGCTATTCGCCACATGGAATTGCTATTCTTTCAGTGTAATGTTGATACTCCCTCGGGTGGGTGGCATGGGGGATACCTATGTCCCCTTCTCCAAAACCTGGGTGGACATTTGCAGCTGCCCCAGTGGAGAAAGGCAGTGGCATTGATGCTGCCTAACTTTGGAGGATAGGCCACAAAAGGCAACACAGCTCCCCCTGGCTTTTATTGTCTCTCAGGATGCTTGTCCTTTGAATTAGGCCTCCATATTGTGAGGAAGCTCTGGCCACATGGAGAGGTCACAATGGGTCTGGTTGAGATAGCTGCAGCCAAAGTCTCAGCCCAGAATTATGAGTGAATGAGTCTTTGGATGATTCCAGAATCCAAATCTTTTGAGTTGCCCCAGCGAAGGCTCCACAGTGGTGGCACAGAGACAAGCTGCTCCCACCAAGCCCTGTCTGAATTCCAGACCTCCAAACTATGTGAGCTGAACAAACGTTGTTAAGCCATTCTGTTCGGGGGTGATTTGTTACACAGCCTAGTAACTGGGACACCAGTGGAATTAAATTGGAATGTTTACTTTTTCCCTCTTAAATCAAGCTCTCACTGGCCATTTCTCTGAAACTTTAGACTTTCGGACTCTTCCGTCCTCAACTGGTCCCCACCATTCTGAGCCTGTTCCCCCTCATCCTCCTCCTCCTCTCCTGATGGCAGGATCCTGGCGCCTGCAGGAGCCCTGGTAAACCACTCCCTGAAGGATCATTGAATCTTCCCATTTCAGGCTCTGGGACCTGAAGAAACCTGCTTTTCCTGGTTCCTCAGGGTCCCTGTTTCCCTGGCTGTGGGTGACCCCGTGCAGAGGTGCCTGGCTGCCCTCTGGGACAAGGGGACGTGCAGACCTAGCTCTGCTACACTCTCAGCCCTCATTAAGGTTCACGCTCAGCTTATTTCTCATACTTGACTTGACTTATGAGGTCCCTCTAACCTCCGATGGGAGGAGACATCGATTCTCACAAAGGTCATTATCTTCCAGTCTGCTGCCCTTCGGCCCCCTCCACCCCACCTCCCAAGCAGGCTTTCCTGGAACATGGTGGAGGGAGGCACCCTTCCTCATCCCCCCACCCCAGCTGGGGGCTCCGACTGCTCCACCGCCTGGCTGGAGAGGAGGTGCCCTGGGAACCCAGGCCCGTCAATCACAGAGGCGACCGGCACTGAATCTCAGGCCATTAGGCGGGAGGGCCGGCGCCCTGCTCACTCACCGGGCAGCCATCAGCAGGATGTTAGCAGATCACAGGGCGGCCATTCTTATGATTTATTCAAATACTCATTACAGTCAATCTATTTTTACACAGAGGTGAAGATGTGCACTGATAATGGTTAATCATTTATAATTCCATGGACGGGTTGAAAGCCAATGTACTATCAAAGTCGCCGCAGCATCGTCTCAGCCTCGAGTAGCCCCAGAAGCAGGGTGGAGCCCCCAGCTAACATTACTGAACAGCGACTTTGCTGAGGGCATAGGGGGGAAATGAGAGATGTGGGAATCCCAGATGTTACCCTCTAGGAGCACACAGTAACCTGCTGGCCAGGGAGGGAGGAATCACTTCTGGCTGGAAGAGTGTGGACTTAGGCCAGGTCCTACAGGTGGATAAACTTTCACCAAGTGGGAAGAAACAATGTGAATTAAAGCTGGAATCTAAGGTGGAGCTGTCCTGGGCTGACGGAAGACAAGTGGTCAGCTGCAATTCCTTTTTCCTCCCTTACACATCCCCAGAAATAATTAGATGTAAAAGCAAGTGCAGGCTATAAACTTGGCCAATTTGGGGACTGATGTCACCACTTCCTCCTCTCACTGTCTCCTAACCTCAGCCGACACCGATGGTGACCGGGGTCTGGGCTGGCTTTGTAAACTCAACAGATTCCTTCTCCAGAACTCATGACACACAAAACACATCAAGTCCACCTTAATGCACAATCAATATAGTCTAATTAAATAGGATGTCATGTTACAGAGCTTTTTTGTCACATTCAGACATAATGGAATCAGCACGCCACTGTATTTTACGTTCTGACTAGCTCATTGTTGAGTGTTTCTTATGCACAAAGCATGGCTAGTAAAGACCAGGTTCAGGGGGGTCTTTAACCTGTAACCTCATTGAGTCAGCATGGAAAACGCCAATCAAAGTTACTTACAGTTCACAGCCCCTTTTCTAGTGAGTGGCATGGAGGACAGAAAGCTTCAGAGTCCTGCTCCAGAGTTCACCTGTCAATAGAAGAAAACATCTTTATAGACTGTTTAAGATTCTGCAGGAATCTCACAGGGTAGGAATGGGGTAGACCCATGGGCAGGTCTGGCTCAGAAGCAAGGCTGGGGCTGGCAGCCCTATGCCCACAGTGCTGAGTGGGGAAATCTTGCAAGGAACTCCTTGTGCAAAGTGGTTATTGTCTAGGTTTCTGACCAGGACAGAGAGAGGCTCATACCCTCCTCTATATGCTTATTGCCTCACTTTCTTAGGAGTTTCAGCTGTTTCTTTATAGGAATCACAGAGAAAAAAAGACTCGTGGCAGTTGAGCATCCTGAAGTGGACCAAGGCAATAAGCCTTTCCTGGTGCCTCCTGCATGATGGGACACCCCATGCAGGGGGACAGAGCTGAGAGGCCCCTGTGAAAGAAACCGTGTAATCTACACAGGGAAGGCTTCAAAAATCCAGCAAACAACACAACTGCCCTTGTTTTTCATGGTGGTAACATGCAAGTCTTGCTGCGGGAGAGAACTTTCAAGTAGAGGTGAAGAGTCCATGTGGGCAGGAAGGAAACTAGGCATGGAGAATGATGGAGGGGAGACTGGAAAGTTAAAAAACATGTCTGCTTTTCATTCTCTTTTTGGGACAAAACATTTTTTTTTTAAACCCAGCATGTATTTACCAGGTGTCTGCCCCATGCTCTACACACACTGAAGCAGCAGGAATCAAATCTGTGGATCCTGTTACAAGAGCGTTTTCCCATGTCCCTGGGTATGTGAGGTCACCCATACAAAGCAGTGTCAGAGAGACAAGGCTGTCTATGAAGTTGAGCTTGACTGTGGAAGGAACGCTCATTCTCACCCCACAGAGGCATGAAGTCTACAAGAGCTAAAGCCATTCAAGGGAGTTTTCTCAAGCAGGGAGGACTTGGCTGGTGGAAGGGAAAGGGTATTCCAAAGAAGTGGAGCTATCTGAACAAGGGCCAGGAGTAGGGGAGCAGGGAAGGTCCTGGGGCAACGCAGAGGTCAGTCTGCCAGGAAGATACCAGAGCAGGGAGTAACACCAGGGATACAGGATGTGGCCAGAGCATCCAGGGTTTCAAGTGTCAGGTAAGAGCAGTCAGGCTGACCCATGAGCTTACAGAGCCTTTGAAGGTTTTTCAACAAGGAAATGACATGATGTAACCCCCATACACACACACTCTCACCCCAACTCCGTTTAGTATTTTCTCTTTAATTAAGGCAGGAAGGACTTCGTGGAAGAAGGTAGAATTTCAGGAGACTTAGGCATGGGGTATAGTGAGATGTCTCGTGGAAATAAATTGTCCCTATTGCTCAAAACAATGTCCTCCAGGCAAAGACACATCCTCTGACAAGATCAAGATTCACAGCTCATGGAGGTACCTCAGAGACAGGACTGCATGTCACTGGGGGCAAGGAGCACACCTTCTGCGTCTTTATGTTCCCACAACCCAGCATAGTGTGCAGCACATTCTGGGTTCTCAGTAAATACCTGCTGAAATGCTGACTGGTGGACCCTGCTCATTCCAAACAGAATTCCAGAACCAGCCCTTGGTTCCAATTTGTATCATTATAAACTAACTATATGTAGCACTAGAACTGAGCACTTCGTGATCTCAGTATACAAAGCCTCTAGATTAACTCACAGAGCTGTATGCTCTATCCCTGACTTCTAGAACTGTCCATCTGAGACATCAGTGACTTGGAAGAGGATATGGTAGACTTTCCAAGTGTACATGATGAAAAAGTCAGGTAGCGTGCTGGGGGGACAGAGTCAAGGTTGTCATAAATCACATAGGAAGGCCAAGATGGGTGGATTGCTTGAGCTCAGGAGTTGAAGACCAGCCTAAGCAAGAGCAAGACCCCATCTCTAAAAATAGCTGGGCGTTGCAGTGGGTGCCTAAAGTCCCAGCTACTTGGGAGATCAGAGAATCCACTTGAGCCCAGGAATCTGTGGTTGCTGTGAGCTATGATGTCACAGGACTCTACTGAGGGCAACATAGTGAGACTTTGTCTAAAAAAAAAAAAAAAAAAAGATTGTCATAAAGCTTTTAGCAAGCTGAAATAATGAGCCAAAACTAAAAAGTCTATTTTTTCCTCTACCAGTTTTTATTTCTTGTACAGTATCATCATGATGACCATAAATTAATTTCAAAAATAAAGAAAAATTGCCCACAACCTCATTACTCTATACCATCAAATTACTATATCTTATGTCCACATGCATATCTACTTCTTTTTTAAAACAGAATTTTTAGTATAAAAATATTTGACAAGAATATAATATAAATACCAGGGTGGTGCCTGTGGCTCAGGGAGAAGGGCACCAGACCCATATACAGAGGGTGGCAGGTTCAAACCCAGACCTGGCCAAACTGCAACAAAAAATAGCCAGGCATTGTGGCAGGTGCCTGTAGTCCCAATACTTGGGAGGCTGAGGCAAGAGAATCGCCTAAGCCCAAGAGCTGGAGGTTGCCATGAGCTGTGACGCTACAGCACTCTACCAAGGGTGACAAAATGAAACTCAGTCTCTTAAAAAAAATAAATAAATGAAAATTAAAAAAAAAAGAATATAAATACCAAATCCTACTTTTACATTCAAAATCTATTGCAAAGAACAGAATACGGTGACTTAGTTTGGAAAAAGAAAAAAAGACAAGGATGAAATGAGTTAAATGCAAGTTCAAGATGAGCCCAGGGCGCAGGGCTGCAGGCAGACTCATTCGCTGTGATCTTAGGTTGCACTAATAGCCACACAGTACCCAGTGGAGGAGAGAATGATCCCCACTCTGGACTCACCACCAGTCCATATTAGCTCTATATGTGCTTCTGGCATTATACATTAAAAACTTTGACAATGATGAGTAGAAAAGAGAGGAAAGAAAATATGTCTAGTGGTTAAACTGTGAATTGAAAGTCTAGTGTTTCCAGACCCTGAAATCATACTCTACAGGTTTTTTTTTTTTTTTTTTTCAGCAGGCCCTAGCTGGGTTTGAACTCACCACCCCCAGTGCATGGGGCCTGCACTCTAACCATTGAACTATGCGCATCCACCCACTCTATAGGTTTTGATCCTGGGTTGGCCGTGGGCAAGTTACTTAACTCCTCCATGCCTTGCCTTGCTTTTTCATCTGTAATGAAAATGTAGAGCTAATAAACATTCTGCCTCTGAGAGTGGTGGTAAGGAGTGAATAACTTTATAAACTGTAACTGTAACATCCTTAGAACAGTAGCTCACACAAAAAAAGCACTCTCCAAATGCTGGGTCTCATTCCTGATGTTGCTGTTTTCAGTATTCTTAGGAGGCTGTGAGGTAGATCTGTCCCTGGTTCTAGTGACTAAAGCAATATGATTCCTCTCTCACATGACAGCCCTCCAAATATTTAAAGAAACTATTTAAAGAAATATATTTAAAGAAAAGAGGGACCGGTATTGCTCTAGAGAATAGGATTAGGACTAATTGCAGACATTAAAGGAAGCAAATCTGCCGCTCAATAGAAGAAAATTCTCTGGCCATGAGAACCATCCAAAAATGAGTTAAGCTTCCTTGGAAGGGAGTGACTCGTCAACACTGGAAAGAGAATTCTGCACTGGGTGAGAAGCTTCTCTGAAGCACAGTCCCAGATTTTGCTTTTAGCTCTCAGTAAAATATCGAAAAACACTAGAAGATGGATAGGGTCGACAAATTTAGATTTTGATAAAACATTAATGGTGTCTTCCCCTACTATCATTTAGTGAAACAGTTCAACCCTCCAAAGTGAGAGTAAAAAAATCTTATAATTATAATAAATAGTACTAATTGATACGTGTAAGTAGAGCCAGCTTCATGAAAAGCATTCTCTCTCTCTCTAACGCACACACACACACACACGGCTGTGTGCATATTCTACCTCTCCACCATGTCCTTATTTTCACTCATCACCATGCCCCAGGGGAAAAGTCCTCCTGGACTGGCACTGCCCCATGAGCGCATGCTGGGGAGTCATCCATGCACATGATACGTTAGGGCCTTCCAGTGCCAGCAGCCTGTGATCCTGGCAGGGAAATGATCATGTTAAAGGCTTCCAGCCATGCAATAATGCAACTTGAATTTGAACTCGGGCTTGTCTTATTCACTATGAAAATAAAATGAAATCATAACTGAGATTGACCTATCATATTGATAGATAATTTGCATATCAATCATATTGATTGATAATTTAATAGGCAATTTGTAGAATGGTGAATGAGAAGGGAGTTGAATGGTTTGCTTGTTTGGGGAAGAGGGACAGAAGAAAGTGTCCCACAGGCGGTACCATAGTAGAACTTGACCCTGGACCCTCAAGGACAGCGGCGTGGGTATCCATGAAGTACACCCAGGTAAGCTAGGAGGATGGAGGGAGTTGGGCGTTGGGGTTAGTAAGCCATGGTGTAACACAGGAAACAGTAGACCAGGGTGAACCCAGACATGGGTTCATGCCCTGACTCTGTCATTAACTTACTGTTTGATCTTGGACACGGACATTTAGTCACTTTATAGATCAGTTTCCTCATCTGCACAATGATAGGGTCAGACTACTAAATGATCTCTAAAATAAAATTTCATGTGACATCTACATGTTTCTGAGGTTGTCCAGACTAACCTCCCAGGGAAGGCACTAAGTCTCTTGCTAAGGTAGCTGAGTATGTTATTGTGGTTAAGAGTAAAGAAGTGAAGTTGGGCTGGGCATGGTGGCTCACGTCTATAATCACAGTACTCAGGAAGGCTGAGGCCAGAGGATCCCCCAAAACCAGCTTGAAAAGGAGCAAGACCACATCTCTACTAAAAATAGAAAAATTAGCCAGGTGTTGTAGAAGGCTTCTGTAGTCCCAGCCACGAGGGAGGCTGAGGCAAAAGGATCACTTAGACCTGGGAGTCTGAGGTTGCTGTTAGCTAGGCTGACACCATGGCACTGTAGCCTAGGCAACAGGGTGAGACGCTTGCTCCAGAAAAAAAAAAAAAAAAAAAAAAAGTAAAGAAGCTGGAGTCAAACAGTTTTGGGTTCAAGCTGGTGCCTATCATTTACCTAACCTTCACTTCTATGGCCTTCAGAGGCCTCCTTCATCTTTAAAAGGAGGATAACAATAGCACCTTTAAATGAGGTGATACATGTACAGCATTTTGTGCAAAGCCCGGGCTATATTAATAACGTAATATGCGGAGGCTATGGATGTTGGTGTGCAGTATTCTATAGTAAGATCTGGCTGACACAGAATGGGAAAAGGAGAGAAGACTGAGGCTTCCACATTCATCATGCTGCCCACGACACAGCTTCTGTTCTTGCCCAAACAAACTTTTGGGATGAGGACCAAATTGTGACAAGCCCTTCTTGTGCACCAAGACTCTCCCTGAATGCACCTCTTCACCGAAAAGCTCTCCATAGCCATATGAGCAAACCTTCCAACAGAGAAACAAAACTTGAGTGGAAAAACCAGGTTGAGATATGAGAGCAAACTCCAGACAGAGCATCCCGCGGCTCTCCCTCCACTGCCCCAAGTCCCCACTCTGTTCCACCTGTGCCCCTCAGTACCAGGCGACATTTTGACATTGCATACAGATATCCAACAAGGTTATCAGTCAGACAACATAGCCCCTGACCAGCAGGCTGTAAATGACACAGTAGCTGGGTGACTGAATAAAGGTATAATTACTTGGCACTAAGTACTTGGCTATAACACTTTTTACCTGTCCAGCTCCGAGAGGACTGCACAGCCTTCCTCTGAGCATGGTGGCCACAGATGCTAATTCCATATCTGTCCTCTGCCCAGTGGGCCACAGGCAGTGCTGCTCCCATCCCCCCACAGTTATAGAGGACCTGAAAAATCCCCTCAGGGATGCTCCAGTCCTTGCCCAGAGCTTAGGCCTGTATCTGTCAGTAGAGGTGTGACCATGAGACCCTCTAGGAAATGTTGGCACTGCTGGGCCAACCCTAATGATTTTTACTTATGAGAAAAGAATCAGGGGACACTTATGACCTCTCCACACGGGGAAGGAGCATGTGATTTACCTTCTGAGCCCAAGAAGGAAGACTTACATCCACTGAGTGGGTGTAGGTTCACAGCGCAACACAGCTTCTGCAGAGGGAAACCAGGGATGACCTTGGGCCTGTTCATGAGGTGAGCCTCCCTGGCCCTGTGGACATCCTCTGAGGTACAAAGACTCCAGGGCCCAAGACTTGGTGATTCTCCATCAGAGGCGAATGGAGAAGACTGAGGACTTCCCCATCCATCATGCTGCCCATACTCTGAGGTACAAAGAATCCAAGGCCCAAGACTTGGTGATTCTCCATCAGAGGTGAATGGAGAAGACTGAGGACTTACACATCCATCGTGCTGCCCATACTCTGAGGTACAAAGACTCCAAGGCCCAAGACTTGGTGATTCTCCATCAGAGGCGAATGGAGAAGACTGAGGACTTCCACATCCATTGTGCTGCCCATAGTCTGAGGTACGAAGACTCCAAGGCCCAAGACTTGGTGATTCTCCATCAGAGGCAAATGGAGAAGACTGAAAGACTGAGGACTTCCACATCCATCGTGCTGCCCATACTCTGAAGTACAAAGACTCCAAGGCCCAAGACTTGGTGATTCTCCATCAGAGGTGAATGGAGAAGACTGAGGACTTCCACACCCGTCGTGCTGCCCATATTCTGAGGTGCAAAGACTCCAAGAACCAAGACTTGGTGATTCTCCATCAGAGGCAAGTGGAAAAGACTGAGGACTTCCATATCCATCGTGCTGCCCATACTCTGAGGTGCAAAGACTCCAAGGCCCAAGACTTGGTGATTCTCCATCAGAGACAAGTGGAGAAGACTGAGGACTTCCACATCCATTGTGCTGCCCATACTCTGAGGTACAAAGACTCCAAGGCCCAAGACTTTGTGATTCTCCATCAGAGGCAAGTGGAGAAGCCTGAGGACTTCCACATCCATCGTGCTGCCCATACTCTGAGGTACAAAGACTCCAAGGCCCAAGACTTGGTGATTCTACCTCAGAGGCAAGTGGAGAAGCCTGAGGACTTCCACAGCCATCGTGCTGCCATACTCAGAGGTACAAAAACTCCAAGGCCCAAGACTTGCTCTTCTGCCCATCCCACTGTTGCTAACCTGATTCAGGGTTGCTGCCTATCTGCAGATTAGTGCAAGGGCCCCTCATTGAGCTCCTGGACTTCAGGCTTTTGCTTCTCCCCATTTTTGCCCATCCATCCCACCCCAATGCACCTCAGCCCTGGGAATCTTTCTGAAACACAAACATGACCATGTCCACTCCTCCTCTAAACCTTCCCATGACTCCTCATTGACCGGCAGGAATTGCCAACTTCCAGCCCCCAGGTTAACTCTTGCCTGATGTTCTTAAAAATTCTGCCAACATCTAGACACTGGGAAATTTTACATTTTAAAATCCAGGTTTCTAACTTTTCTCCCAAAATGAGATGACCTGACCATGCCAACCATTGAGAATTAATCAGGCACATGTCCTCCTGTGTGCCCTGCAGAGAGAAGGCAGGTGTCACCCCAGAGGTTTCTCCCATCACAGGGCCAGACACCTAGAGGCTGACTCATGCTCTTCTGAGGAGTTTAGGGTTCAAGGTGATAGCACGGTGGTGTTGGGGGGTGGGTATCACATTATGCTATCAACTGTGCTGTACCCAGCGGGAGCTGAAGGAGGAGGGCTAAGGAATGCCAGCACTGCTCCCACCTGGGCAACTCCTCTGCTCCTAGCCAGGGGAGAGCTGGGGAGAGGCCTGATTGCAATTTTTCTGGAATGCCAGTGGCCGGAAGGCAGGTGCTAAAGCCCACCTCCCTTTATTCCAGACACTCCACCCCTAGGTCTAGCAGCATCTCCCCACCTCCAACTCTGTGGTGGCTGCACCCCCTCCCTTTATTTCTATCCCACTCCTCCTATCAAAGCCCTAACAGCACATATTTTGTTAATTGTACAAACCTAATGGGGGAATGCATTGGCAAAAAAGGGTAATGGCCATCAGACCAGCAATAAAACAAAATTAATGGCCCATAGGAAGAAATCATGTCCACTTAATCCCGGCTCTGAAACTCTAATAGAATAATGGAATACCAACTGAGGGTTTTTTCTCTCTATGCAGATTGCTTACACCATGTTAATCACTTGCAAAGCAGGCCACATACCACTCCAGCTCACATGACCCTCCAGGGAAAGTAGCAGACCAGAAACATTCAGTGCAAGGCTCATTATGGACCTGCACCACATGCACCACGTGGCAACACCTTCCCTTCCTCCCCCAGGTGACTTGGGGACAGCCAGTGTGGCGTGTCATTGAGAGCCACCAGGTGTGGTGGGCCAGAAAGCAAGACACAGACTAGGTAGTAACAGGAAACATTTATTGAGTGCTTACTATGTGCCAGACACTGGGTGAGAAGTTCTTTCTATGTACTTTGCTACTGCAGCCTGTTTTCATCTTCCATAGATGCATGGAGCAACAAGGAAGCCACTAGTCACAGGTGGCTTTAAAAGTTCAAATTCTAACTAATTAAAATTAAATGCAATATAAAATTCAGCCTCCAGTCTCACTAGCCACATTTCAAACGCTCAACAGCACATGTGGTTGGTAGCTGTCATTCTGGACAGCTCAGAGTATGTTTCTGCCATCACAGTAAGTTGCACTGGACAGAGTTGCTTAAGGGTGTTGAGGCCATTTTATCTTGTTCATTTAACAGATCCTGAAATTAAGGCAGAGAGAGGTGCGTAAATTGCCCTAGGTCATGCCACTGGCCTTGATAGAACCTGCAGACAAGGTGGCAGGGAGGCCTCCTGAGGCTTTGCAGGAAGCCGACCACAGAAAGCCTCCTCTATTCTCTATGGTCCATCTGGAGCTCTCTGAGAAATTACCTTCTGTGGCATGAGCCACAGACCCAGTAAGGTCAGTGTTTGCTCAAGACCTTAAAAGAATAAAACAAAAATAGACTTGACAGGGAACAGAGAATAATTAAGATACCTTAGAAACATGCCTTCACTTTTGGATATAGACTACATACCCCAAAGAATCAAAGCAGGAACTGAAACAGATCCTTACACACTCATGTTCACGGCAGCATTATTCACAGTGGCCACGAGGTGGGAGCAACCCAGAGGATGAATGAATGGGTGAGCACGTGGTCTACACATTCAGTGGAATATTACTCAGCCTTAGAAAGGAAGGAAATTCTACACATGCTCCAACACAGATGAACCAGGAAGACTCTATGCTAAGTGACACAAGCCAGTCACAACAAGACAAATACAGTGTGATTCCACATAGATGAGGTACTAAAAATGTCGAGAGAGGAAGTAGACCAGTGGTTTCCAGAGGCTGGAGTGGGGCATGGGAAGTGAGGAGTTGCTGTCTAATGGGTACAGAGTTTCAGATATTCGAGATGAAAGTTCTGTCGATGGATAGTGGTGACGGTTGCACAGGAATGTCAAAGCATTTCATGCCACCAAACAGAACACTTAAAAATGATTAAGGAGGCTGGTGTGGATGTGGAGAGAGGGGAACACCTTTTTCTTTTTCCACACTGTTGGTGGAACTGAAAACTAATACAGCCTTTTTGGAAAGAAATCTGGAGAACCTTCAAAGAACTCAAATTAGACCTCCCACTTGATCCTGCAATTCCATTACTAGGCATCTACCAAGAAGAAAAGAAAATCAATTTATCATAAGGACATTTGCATTAGATTGTTTATTGCAGCCCAATTGACAATCGCCAAGATGTGGAAGCTACTACTGTTCTGCATAAACACTGCCCCTTCTTTTGGGATGGTTCATATCCATTTAGTAAACATTCCTCGATGTGTGTGTGATTCCTGGGTGTGTGATGCCTGCTGAGATCCTGACTAATACTGGCCCTTTGAAATAATTGTGGTAATTACTACATTCCCCAATTTATAGATAAGACCCTCAATTGCACAGCTGACACCTATAGATGTAAAAATAAAAACTTCCCAAAAGTTCACTCCACAAATAAATGGAGGATTCTCAATACTGACCCGTGTCCCTTGGTTACAGTTTCTGGTCTGTCGTGTCAAATTTCATTCCAGATGAAGATAACCGCAGGAAGATTGAAATACCTGAAAAGAAAATGAGGGAACTAACTACAAGGCCCCCAGACATCTCTCTGATGCAATATTGAATGCACTGATGGATAACGGCCAGAATGTGTGTGAAAATAGAGCTCCGACCCCCACACACTCTGCAGCAAACCACCCAGGAACTCAAAACACAACTTGGTAGCAACCAGCCATAAACAGCCAGGGATTGATCAATAACTGGCAATTTCTGTAATTTTTGTCCTCACTTCTAACTTAGGGACATCTGAAAGAAAGCCTACCATGCTCCCTTAACCAATCACATAGCTCCAATCATGGCAGATGGGAAGCCTTAGTTTGTTTGTTTTTTTTTTTTCAATGTAAATCTTACCCCATCCTCTGCCTACATTGGAATCTCTTCCAAACACAAGTGATGCTGGTTCATTCTCTTGCTATATCAAGCTCTGAATAAATAGACTTTGCTTGCTCTCATTTAGATGGTCTTTATTTATTTCCACATCAGAACTCATCCTATAAAAGTACACAGCTACGATTTATTAAAAAAAAAAAAGCTGAACTGACCCCACAATGGACTGTTTATTAAACATGCTGGTAGATACACTTGGAACATAGAGAAGACTGGGAGACACATTGGATGAAGCTCCCACTGAGGGTCGGGCATTGGCTGACATGCTGTGGCCATCAGCAGAGTTAAATTATTCCATCTGATATTAAAGGTAAGTACATTGCTACCAAGTCACAGTCAAGAATTCATTGCACAGTCCTAAGAAGGAATGGAAAGAGAAAAAAGTGGAGCTCAAGACAACTCATCTATTGAGAGCTCACTACATGAAATACTTTTCCCTTGTAATCATGAATCCACTGAATCCACAAAACACCATGGTCTACCACAGCTACCATTATTTCCATTTTAGATGAAGAAATTCAGGCTCAGAAAGTTCATGTGATTTTCTTAAGGTCACCCAGAGTGGCTGGGTTAAGATGCAAATCTGAATTCTATGTCTATGTCATTCTGCCTTCCCTTCCATTTTGGGTAATTAGAAATATTCATGAACATGAACACCAGACAATTTTGGTCAAAATTAGAGGTCTCCTCCTTGAATCAAATGAACTAGAACAATTGTTAAGTATGGATGGAAGTGTTGTTTTGATACTCTACAGAACTGCGAACGCAATACTATATAAACATTACAGAAGGTTTCTCTTCTTAAACTAGTGGTTCTCAACTGGGGGTAATTTCATTCCCACTCTGTTCCCCTTTTGAGGGGAATATTTGCCAGTGCCTTGGAGATGGTTTTGGTTGTCATGACTGGGGTTGAGGAGTGCTGCTGACATCATCTACTGGTTGCAGACCAGGGATGTGGCTGAACGCTCAGGGATGTGCAGGTGAGCCTCTCCCACTGCAAGGAGTTATCCAGTCTCAAATGTCAGTAGTACCAAAGTTGAAACTTCCTGGTTTAAACACATCTAAGCCTAACTTAATCTTGAACAGGGCATTTTGGTCTCAGCAAAGGGTTTTCTTTTCATGAAATGGAATCATTTCTCTCACCATTAAAAGACAAGCTGTTGTTAACATGATGCCATGGCTTTCAAGTTTGAAAGAAAGCTCTTGTTCTTGTTCTGCCTCTACCAGTGGGGTGGTCAAGTGTATATCACTCTGAGCTTCATTTAAAAAAAAAATCTGTAATGTGAGGCATTTCAATATTTATATCATTGGGATGATGTGTGGGCTAAATGAAAGAAAATGCATAAACACTTCACAAGGTACAACACATAATGGTGGATAATAATTTTTGCACCTTCTTTTTTTTCCTCTGAGATAAAGAGTATAACATCCTCCTTTAATGAAAAAAAAAAAAAAATACATTGCCATGGCAGGCATACACTAAGTACTTGAATTAAAAAATTTTGAAACTTCAATTTTAACTTAGTAATAGAAAATGGAGTTAAAAACTCACAGGGTGAATCATAACAACTGAAATTGAGCTGGGTTCCAACTTGTCTCATTACATTGTGCCAAATTCTCTAGTAAACTGCAGGGAGATAAGAGGAAGAAATAAGTCACGATTATGGTCATCAGACACTCGGGTATGAAAGGACAGTGAAAGCTGAAAGAGAGGACACAAGAGGACAAAATTAAATTGATTCTTGGAATAAGCTAGAATCCAACAAGGGGAAAAAAAAAAAATCCATCCTTTCAGAAACCAAATAGAATTATTTTGCTGTGAAAGTGAGTCTATATAATTTATGAATATCCCTTTTTATTTTTCCTGGTTAAACAACAAAAAAGCAGACAATGCTGAATGTGTTTTAAATCCCAGTTGGGCTGAAAATAAGATAGAAAGTAGAGGAATCAAATAAACTTCATGGTAAGATGTCTATGATCCGGGTAAGGGCTCAAACCTTTTCTTGCTAAACCCCACCAAACGAAGGCCATATTTAACGTTTGATAAACATTCTAAGACATCTTTTCTTGGGGTGGAGCATGTATACACTTATAAATATATATTTAAGGGCTTATATAATTTAGATCAGAATGAGGTCTCCATTTATTATCACTCTTCATTTCAATGTACAGCATTTTATTATAATGGAATTTCTATAATTTACTTTCAACTCTTTCTTATTGGGAGGCACTTGAATTATTTCTAATCTGGGGCTATAATAAAGAACAAGTACAGAACATTCTTCTGCATATATTCCTATTATTCTCCTAACAGGCAGCTTTTAGAATGTGCCCTGGTGGTCCTCACCTTCTGGATGTCATGGCCTTGTCCAATTCTCTTCTTTTGAGTAACTTCCTTCTAACAATTAGAGTGTGGTGATGTTGTGGGGGTGTTATCTTGGTTGTTAGAAGACTCTGACTTCTACCTGGCTAGCAGAATGTGTTTCCTTCTGGGTTTGCCTTCATTCATTGTGGAAGCAAGATGCCAGGTGAAGAGGTCCGTGTGGCCCTCAGTAGCCCATAGCTCTTGACGACCTGACAACCATTGCCAAGTGAGCTTGGCAGCAGACCCTTCCCCAGTCAAGCCTTCATAAGAAACTACTGATCTGAGCCCACACTTTGCAGCCCACACTTTGCAACCTTATGAGACTATACAATAGAAGACCTATCTAAGACCCATTTCTGGCCCACAGAAAACTGTGAGATAATAATCGTTATTGTTTAAAGTTCCTACATCCTGGTACAATTTGTTACACAGCAACAGATAACTAATATAAGTACTTAATAATTAAATAAAGAAACAGGGAAATGTCAACAAATAAATCTACTCAAAGGCAGGATGCTATGAGGGACAACAGGGTTACAGGGGCAATGGAGTTTTAGGCAAAGAACTGTGGTAATTCTTAAGATGAAAAGGCGCCTTGAGTTTAGAGTGCTGAGAAGCCTGGGAAGACACTCCTGTATTTGTTCAGAAACTATCCGTCTGACTTTTTCTGTGTGTTAGTCATCACGCCAGCCTTCGGGGATACAATGGAGGAGATGACAGAGCTCCTTTTCTCTTGATGTTTACCCTCTTAGGGACTGAGACAGAAAATAGTCACTAAACAAACGGACAAGATGATTCCCAGTAGACACAGGCCATAGGAAGGAAAGTGATAAATACTAAACATCCCAGATGGGCAGGTTCTTTGTTTCTGGTGGTCAAGGTGGACATCCCACAGAGAAAGTGATCGTCTTAGATCTCCACCCCAAACAGGTGAAGTCTCTATCACCCCGGAGGGGCCTGAGGCCCTGCCTTCCCACCCCAGTGTTGGCTGCCGTGTTGACCACCCTCTTCCCCAGCCCAACCTGCTGGGCACTCAGTGACAACAGGAGGAGAGCTCAGCCCAACAAAGGCAGTATATTGGTTCAGGCGTCTGCAGTACCTAACCAAGGGATGATGGATGCTGCCGTGGAGAGGGGGACTTGCTTTGATGTACGCGGCCGGGTTTGATTAATGAGTGGCTCTGCCAGGAGGCTATGCTGGGAGTAAATTACTCTTTTCAGAAATGGCTAGATCGGCACTATTGTACTAATTATTTCACAAGCTTGAGGTCAGTTCCAAATTCCCTGACACACACAAGGGAACAAACACCCAGGCTAACTGAAGCCGACAGAGCTCTAATTAAGGCAGAAATTGTTTGTGACTCCCCTCTCCCTCTCCCCTCCACCCGACCAGCCCTCTCTTCCCAGAGGAGGAAGCTGTCAGACGTTTCCTTCCTGCCCCCAGCCTAGCACAGCACAATCCCCCAGAGTTCCAGGAATCAGTCCAGCCTGCAACACCCCAATGCATAGGCACAAACTGAGTACTGGCAAAGAGAGGGGATATCATGGTACGTCCCGTGTTCTGGTTTCTGTTTTTTCTTTTCTTTTTATTCCAGTGACATGCACAGGTATTGTAGTCATCCATCCGTTCATGCGTTCATTCCCCTGTTTATTTACTTGTTTGCTTATCTCATGCATATTTATTAGATGTGTTTTGTGAGCTGAGCACTGTGCTGAGAGGCGGAATGGTCCCAGCCTTCAAGAGCTTACTGCCTAGTGGGGGAGACAGACATCAGTTAGACAATCACACAGACACATGCAAAACCACCACTTTGAGCAGTACTATAAGAAGCCATGGTGGCTCTGAGGGTGCGTAACAGGGAAATGTGACTTGGCTGGGGGAACTTATCCTTGACAAGGTGGTGCCAGAAATATGAGGATTAACTAAGCCAAAGGTACAGCAGACGAGGAGGACTGTTCAAGGTGGCCAAGACCGTATGTGCAAAGGCCTTGTGGTAGAAATGAAGGCAGAGGAACAAGAAGAAAGGCAATACGGCTAGTGCTCTGGAACAAAGCAGAGTGACTTGAATTCAGGCCTTTGTTACATGTGTGGCGATAAGGGGCTTTAGCATGTCTGCATCTCAGTTTTCTCACCTAAAACATGAGGATGAAATTTTTAGGTCTTTCAGGAACATTGTGGTAGCCTCCTCATCATCCATTCCCTTTCTCTTGATAAATACCCTGATTTAATTAGGGTCTGTGCAGCTCCCCTGTGCAGCCTGGTCTAGCTAGAGTGAGGGAGAGTGGGTGGTGGGTGAGATTCAGTGGATGGTCAGGCCAGGAAGGACCTTGAAGTCCATGGCGTGGTCCAGCTGTCACCATGACACTGAAACATCCATGGAGGCTTGTATGCCACCTAGGCTTGTTCCCCCTCATTGCTGGACACCCAAGTCCTTCTAAGTGTGATCGTTGACTTTCCCTGGTGGCCACCTCTTACACCAATCCTGGCCTCCATGCTTCTGCCTAAGAGCAAGCACTGTTTGCTTTTCCCCAATGGTACTTCATGCTGCCCAACCTCAGTGCAGTCTCTGCCATCCCCAACCCATCTCAGAAAGGCCAGCTGCCTCTGAGCCCTGCTATGGCGGCAACGTGGGGATCAAAATTGGGTCATGCATGCAAGTGTCTGCAACACCACTCCATGGATGTTTACCGAGGGCTAGAACACATTCTTACACACAGCAATTACTGTAAAAGGAAATCTGCGGACTCTACATAGCTTTGAATGTTACTACCACTGTTATAGCCATGTACTCTTGTTCTGTTTAATCTTCCTGACCATCTTTTCCCATAGATATGACAACTATCATCACATACATGAATGACCTGATGGCCCAGAAATGTTGAACAACTTGCCCAAAAATGTGTCTGGTGAGCATGAGTGGAATTTGGACTTTCTTCAATGTTTTCCCACAAGATTAGGTACTAAGTTTGTTAATTTCAGAAACAATAATAGCTAAAATATATTGGATGCTTATTTTGCGTAGATATTATGCCAAATACTTTCTGTACCCTAATTTATACCCACCCTGTAAGGTAGAAATTATGATGATTCACATTCGTATTGATAAGAAAACTGAGGCACAGAGGGACTGAACAATTTGCCATAGATTATATGGGTAGTAAGTGGCGGGGACTGGATTTGCACCCAGGTGTCAGGCTTCACAGAATCATGCTCTGTGAAGACATAGCCACCTGCTTGTCACTTCTGATGCCCAGGTAAGAAAGTACCTTTCTTCCAAAGTACCACAAAGCCACCTACAGAAGGTGGTCAGCATGGCTGGTTGAGGGAGGCCCAGACAGGGTGGAATCAGGCCGTGGGCATTTAGATTCCTCTGCTTTGGGAGTAGGGGATTTTTCAGCTCAAGGCTCCTTCACGCAGTCTAAAGAGAATAAGCTAAATGGGAAAATCAATAATGCACACAGAGGGGCCTGGTGATGTTTACACTATTTAAGAGAACAAATTATTTTGAAGCACCTGGGATTTGTTCTTTCCCATACAAAAGAAGAAATAAAGAGGAATCACAGGTCATTTTTATCTATTCATGGAAGCTGAGTCCCTAAGCAGCAATTATTTGGTGTGTTTATATTATCATAGTTTGTGGTGGCCATTTTCCACCACCCTCGCTAATGGTAATTAAGAAAACTTTGCTTTACTACCACTTCCAGTACAGATTATATGTGCCAATGCACAGGATTTACTCAGCATTCCTGGAGGGACTACTACATGGGGGATACCAGGGCAGGGGCTGGGGCTAAGGAGAGATAGCGGTAAATGTGACAGTGAACACTCCCAGCACCTGGAAAGCTCCTGTTCTGCACTAAGTTCTCATCTGAGAACTCATTTAATCTTACTCAGGCCCATGAGGTAGGTGCTATATATAGGAGAGGAAAGTGGGGCCCATGGTCAGGCATTTAGGATGTGAAAGAGGTGATTTCAACCCAAGAAGCTGATGAAGAAGCTGAATACACCCCCGGCTCTGGCATTGCTACCACCAGACATGAAAGACAACAAAAACACACACACCGCTAAATCAGGCAAATAAAAAAAATACACACATTCGTATGTGGAGAAAAAGGAAAAACAACCCATGCATGTACATGTGCGTGCATGCACACACAAAACTGCTACTGCAAAACTACAGTGTGTTATGAATAGACAAGGAGAAATAAATCACAGGGAAGGCAGGGAGAGAAGGTGGGGATAATTCACATGCACGGGCCTGGAGGATGTCTCAGAGCAGTTACCTTGGCGCCAAAGGGATGAGAAAGAGCTCAAGATGGGATATTGGTGAAGAGATTGGTGGTGGAGGGATGGAAAATTTTGGACACAGGGAACCAAAACAGATCAAGGGTGTGAAATGAGAACAAGTGCGGAGTGTTTGGGAACTGGGAGGAAGAGACCGACATGGCAGTATTTAGGGACACTGGCTGGGGTTAGAACAGGCAGGTGGGAGAAGATGGCGCAGACCAGATCTTGCAGGGTCTTAGCTCTGGCATCTTGGGGAGGACAAATGAGACTTTCTATGTGGTTTGCTGATGACTGCCTGGGCCTTAGTAAGACTCTGTGAAGGCTCATTTTAATGACCCATATCTTGTTTTAATAACTTTGATTTCCTTAATTTCCTTAAGATGAAAAGGAAAAAAAATGTTTATACTTTTCTTCTAACCACAGAATTCGTGCTTATGTGATTCTGGAAGAACTCCAGCCAGGAAGGGGTTGGACCCAGCCCAGGACCCCTGCAGTGCAGCAGAGATGGTGCTGAGATTGTGTGTGTGTGTCTGGAAGCAGCTTAAACATCCTCTGATGGATGAATGAAAAAAGGAAACATGATATGTGCACACAATGTAATAGTACGTGACCTTGGAAAAGAAGAAGATGCTGCCACTTGCTACAACATGGGTGAATCTTGCAAATGTGATGCCCCGTGAGAGAGGGTCATCCCAGATGTGCAGATGCTGCCTGGTTCCCCTTACATGGAGCATCAAAAATGGTCAAGTTCATAGAATCCAAGAGTGGAATGGTGGTTAGTAGGAGGGGGAGATGGTGCGTTAGTTACAGTGCTTCAGAGAAATAGGACTAATAGGAGATAAATAATCAATACATACGTATACATTTATTATGAAGAAATTGCCTCATGTTACTCTGGAGGCCAAGAAGTCCCACAGTCTGCCATCTGTAAGCTGGAGACCCAACAAAGTTGGAGACCCAAGAAAGTTGGCCATGTGGCTCTAGTTCAAACCCGTAGGCCTGACAACCAGTCTAAGGCCAGGAGGATGAGGACGTGCAGCTCTAGCACAGAGAGAGAATTCACCCTTCCTCTGCCTCCTATGCAGGCCTCAGCAGAGGCACGGGTATCTAGCCACACTGGCGAGAGAGGAGTCTTCCCAAATGATTCAAATGTTGACTCACCTCACAGACACCGAGAAATAATATTTCACCAGCTTTCTGGGCATCTCTTAACCTGGTCAAGTTGACCGTCATCAATAAAGAGTTGTTAATCTACAGAAGACATAAAGTTTCAGTTAAGCAAGATTAATAAATTCTAGGGATGAGCTTCACGGCATTGCACCTGCAGTTGACAATACTGTATGGCATACTTAAAAATTTGTGAAAAGGGTAGATCTCATGTTAAGTGTTCTTAATCATGATGAAATAAAATAGAAAATAAAAAGATAAAGTGAATGGGCATTTCATACTGCAGCAGAGGGAGCAGAGGTGAGAAGCTCAGAGTCAGGCTGCTGTCCTTACCCTGCCGGCTAAGCCTCTGGGCAGAGATGACAGGACGCTTGTGCGGAAAAAAAGCTAAGGGCTTTATTTTAAGACCTCCTGTCAGGAAAGGCCTTTGGAGGAAATTCAACCACTCAACTGCATTCTGAAGGTCAAACAGCAGCTGCGTGATCTGCTGGATTTGGGGAAACATTTGAAAGAAGAGGGTGAAGAAGAAGAAAACAGCCTTTCTGAGGGATCAGTTTTGTTTTTACCGAGAGACGGGAGAAAGTTCTGGGAGGGAAGAATTAAAGGGAGATGAAAACCTGACTCTTACAGCTTCTGTTGAAATTGTTTTAAGTCAAGCAGCGGTTTTTAGACAGGGCTATGTAATTGATTATAAATGCTGGAATTTATTTTAATAAGCTCTGTCATTTCCTAGCAGCTGTTCTACTTTACAGCAAACAAACAAACAGAGGTGTGGGGTGCAGCTTGTCTTTTGCCTTTCCCTTTGATGAGTTGGAATTTTTTTTTTCTTTGCTTTTTGGTGCAGTGCTTCTTGGCTGAGACTGGCGCAGAGGAGCCCTGTCCTTTTGCTTCAGCAGTGGGGAGGCAGAGGAGCGGGGCTGCCTGTGAGCAGCCTGCCCGAGCTCTCA
The DNA here is from genome assembly GCA_963574355.1 of Loris lydekkerianus. Classification (NCBI taxonomy): domain Eukaryota; kingdom Metazoa; phylum Chordata; class Mammalia; order Primates; family Lorisidae; genus Loris; species Loris lydekkerianus. The sequence goes on along the minus strand of CAUYPK010114091.1, from coordinate 25,999 downwards.
GGGGCCCGAGTTCCAGTTAGCAGGTGTTAGTCCTGGTATCTCTGCTCCAGGACCCGAGGGAAGGGACTGTATCATTTCTACACATTTATCAGCCCAGGGAAGTCATCTGTGCGTTCGCCTTTTGCTCTACAAAGCTTAAATTATTTACGATATATCCTTTTTTAAAAAGTTTGACAACCCTTGCTCTGTCTTCCACCCCATGAGTGGTTGTTAATGCACATCGACTCATCAATTCATCAAATATTTATTGAGCATCTACTAGATAGCAGGGACTCTTGAAAGAGATGGCAAAACAAAGATGACGGTCTAGCGGGGAGACCAATGTGTCAGCAAGTCTAGATTATGTGATGCTGCAGTATTGACACAGGTGCAGAACACCACGTGGATAATTAAGAGGAGAGAGCCCAGGGCGGGAGCTTTCAAGGGAAGGAATTTCATTTTTTCTGTCATTATAGCCCTTATGCCAAGATAACACAGGCCTCTGCACACGATAGGAGTTCTGCAAACTTTTGTTGAATTAAAAAAAGAAGAAATGTCACCTGACGGACTCAGAGAAGTCTTCCCCCAAAGAGTTAAATCCTGAACTGAATCTTAAAGGAAGAGAGAGAAGACTTAAAACAAAGGTGAGAGGATGCTCCTACCACAGGAAACGCATTTTCAAAGGCTTAAGTGCAAGAGAAAGTTTGACGCAATGGGGGCCCTTATACGAGTTAGTTTGGGTCTACAGGATACCAGTAGGAAGAGATAGAAGAAGAAATGGTGAAGCCAGATCCTAAAGGGCCTTCTGAGTTATCAAGGACTTTTTTTTCGTAGTTTTGGCCTGGGCCGGGCTTGAACCCGCCACCTCCGGTATATGGGACCCGTGCCCTACTCCTTGAGCCACAGACACTGCCCTATGTCAAGGACTTTGAACATTGTATTGGAAGCAGTGGGGGGCTCAGGGAATTTGGACCCTATATTCCCCTTCACCCTCACCTTGTGTTACACCCCCCACTCTGCCTCTGCCTCTGGAAGCCCTGAGATGAACTTTTGAATGAGACCCCTCCTTGCAGACCTGGATACTTCCCAGAGGCTTTTCTCTACCTGAAAAGTTTGGTTGACCCATATCCTTTGGATCTTGACACTAACTTTGCTTTTCCAGGGAAGCCACCCCTGATCTCGACCCTAGACCAGAGCAGGTGGTCCTGAGAAACCTATCTGTACCTCAGTCGGTGCCCCTCTCTCTCACTAAGTCTCCATATTTTTATACGATCTCACTGTCTGTGTCAGTATCCACATTCACGTCTGAAGCTCTATCCACATTTCTAGGTCAACTTCACTCTATCTGTGTCTGCGTCTATGTCTACATTCATAGCTCACAATAATTTTTTTTTTTTTTTTTTGAGACAAAGTCTCATTCTGTCACCCTAAGTAGAGTGTTGTGGCATCATAGCTCACGGCAACTATAAACTCTTGGGCTTAAATGATCCTCCTGCTTCAGCCTCCCAAGTAGCTGGGAGTGCAGGTGCCTGCCACAATACCTGGCTAGTTTTTCTACTTTTAGGAGATGAGGTCTTGCTCTTGCTCAGGCAGGTCTTGAATTTTTGAGCTCAAGCGATCCACTCGCCTCACCTGCCCAGAGTGCTCAGGTCACAGGTGTGAGCCACCGCGCCTAGTACCACACATCTTCTTCCCTAGAACTCATCACCAGGGGTATAATCATTTGACTGTTTATTACCTCCCTCCCTAACTCATAAGCTCCATGAGACCATGTACTCATGTTCTAGGGCTACCATGACAAAGTCCCACATTTTGGGAGCCAGGAGTCTGGGAGCAAGGTGTCAGGGGCTTGGTTCCTTCTGAGGCTTTGTTCCCTGCCTTGTAAATGCCTGTCTTCTCCAAACTGGGTTATATCCTGAGATACTGTGGAAGGACCTCATATAAATGGGGGTGGTGGTGGCAAAATTTAGCCCATAAAAGAAGCCCAGAAGAAAGTGTTTATCTTTTCTTTCAGTTTCAACTCCCAATGCCAAGTTCAATGCCTGGCACAGAGCAGGTGCCCAGTGACATATGACAAAGACAGCAGCTCTGGGGAAGTGGCCGTGAGGCACATGGTGGTGGTGGGGGGGTCAGATGCAGGAAGACAGCCGGCAATGGTTACCCTTCTTGAGAAGTGACAGTGTGTCTCATTGAGGGGATGGCAGTGGGGTGAGAGCAGATTGAATTGAACTTAGATATTGGATGCAGAGGGTGAGAGAAATGGGGACTCAGAATTGATTCAGTTTAATTGTCATTCTGTGCAATCAACTTGTGGGTTCCTGTTGCACCCACAGCTGTGTAAGCAAGGAGTAGAAATGCATTGTCTACAAAGGTCTGAATTCACAAGCAATGCTCTGCTTCAACTTTTACAATTCCAGGAAGGCAACGCTCCCCATGCCCATTCATTCCTTCTCCCCCTCCCGCCCCCATGTCCCCTACATCCAGCCTCTCTTTCTTAAAAAGAGAGACTATTACCTGCCTGCAGTTCATCTTAAACCACTAAGGGTGAAGCGGCCGGGCTCTAAAGCATTTTATTCCAGGAGAATGGGAGGATAAAAGATGAATGCCAGGCACTGTGAGTTCGTGAGATTTCAGTAAGAAGTGACTAGACCCTAAAACTTAGACCTTGGAGCAAAGAGGTAGGGAATCTGAACTTGCGGCTGTTGCAGCCAACCTAAGACTTTCAGTCATATCTTGTTAGGCCTAATCTGACTTGCCCTCTGCACATTGGTGTCTACACACGCTGACTCAGAAATGTGGGACTGCAAGCTGGAGATTAGGAGTGGTGCTGAAAGGTATATTCACCTTTCACAAGCTTTGCTGCTCCAGACACTTATAAAATAATTTCCACCTTTATCTAACCGCAGAAGGGCTTTCTCCCCCAGCTAGTATTCTGCTTTTTTTTTCTTTCTCACCTAATAAAACCCTCAGTGCAGTGTCTGCCTGTGTAATCAGAGCTGTGCAGACTGATCTCAGAGCTCGTTTTCCGGGCTGTGCTGCAGAAGCTTAGAGGAGGAAGGGATAAAACTTTGGGAAGTAATGATGTCTCAGACACCAGCTGGCTCCCGGAGGTCATACCCTGACTGAGTGCCTTCTGCCCTCTGTGCACCCCCAGAAAAGAAATCTGGCTTATTTACCATTTTAGAAAGTTAGACCTTTTCAAAGAGATGCCCCAGGCAAAACATCCTTCCTTTCCCATCTCTCTGAAACTAATGACTCTTCTTGGAAAGTTTTGACAGTGAGAGTTGTTCCGACAGCTGAGGGAGTTAGCTGGGAGCCAGGCTGGCTCACAGCCTGCAGAAAATAGCTGGTCTGCAGGCTGTTGGCTCAGGGATGCTTGATTCTGGAAAGCAACAAGTTTGACTTTTTGGAATGGAAATGGGAATGTAGGAAAGACGCTGTGAGTTCAGGTGGGCTCTGAGCTGGTGCTGTGTTCTAGAAGTCAGATGATGGTTGGGTGTTCGTTTTTAGGCTCCTGAAATATTCAAATTATTGCAATAATAGCAGCAGGGATGATTAAGTCTGAGATTTAAAAGAAGATGAAAGACACTGGATCCACTCGGATAATCCAGGATAATATTCCCGTCTTAATAGCCTTAACTTGGTAACATTTACAAAGTCCTCTTTGGCGTGTATAATGTTTCCAGGTTCAGAGGATTAAGTTATGGATGTGTTGTGGTGGGGGGACATTATTCCACCTACTACACAACTAAGAGCAGAAACTTGAGCTTTAGGAGATGCCAAAGATACGGACAAACAGACAAGGGCTTGGAAAAGAACAAGTGTTCTTGTTTTGTTTCATTTTAGGATTTAAGCATTCATCCATTTATTGAACCAATGGAATCTATCATCTCATCTCAGCTCATTTCATCTCATGTCGTCTCGTCTCATCTCGTCTCATCTCATCTCATCTCATCTCATCTCATCTCATCTCATCTCATCTCATCTATCTATCTAGATGAGAGGGAAGGATTTGTTGGGGACATTGGCTCACATGACAATGGAGGCTGAGAAGTCCCATGACAGGCTGTCTACAAACTGGAGAACCAGGGAACACAGTAACATGGCTCAGTCCAAGCCCGAAGTCCTGAGAAGCAGGAAGCTAATGGCACAACTCTCAGTCCCAGGCTGAAGGTCTGAGAACTCAAGTTGAAGTGGGAGGAGAAGGCATTGTTGTAAGTCCTGCAGTCCAAAGGCTGGAGAACCAAGGGTTGGAGGTCCAAGGGCAGGAAAAGAAGGGTGTTACAGCTCTTGGGGAGAGAGAAAGAGGGCATGAGCAAATTCACCCCCCCCCCACTTTTTTTGCCATTTTATTCTATCTAGGCCCTCAGTAGATTGGATTGTGCTTGTGCACATTGAGGGCCAACCTTCCCCACTCAGTCACCTGACTCACATGCCAATCTCCTCTGGGAACAGCCTCAACAGACACACCCCAAAACAATGCTTTCCCTGCTATCTAGGTATCCCTTGCTCTGCTAAGCTGACACCAAATGAACCATCACAGAGATCCACCTCAGAAATGTCCTTGCAATCTGCTTCACAGATGGAAAAATAAATATAACAATGATGGTTTGCAAGGCTTTCTGCTCATTAGATAAAGAACAACTTAGCAGATGAAGCTGTGCTTTATTCTTCCATAATCTAAGTTAAAAGACACTTTGGTATTAATAATGGTTTATAATAATGAGCTCTGGAACCAGAAGATCTTGTGTTTAACTTCTCAGGCTGCCCCCTAATGGTCGTGTCACTATAGGCATCTTGCTAGGACACTTTGTGCTTCAATTCCCTTGTCTGTAAAGTGTGGATAAGGGCAGTATGTTCATCATTGGGTTATTGATGAGGATTCTCTGAGCTCAACTCAGAACCATATGCCTGCAATGTAATAAAACAACACTGTTGGCTGTCATTGCTATCCACCCTTTCTGGCACAAAATACGTATTCAGTGGACATTTAAGGAGTGAAGATTTTATGTGATATTTGGTCACAGAGAAGACTCAGACAACCTTCCATGGAGATATTCTTCCTCTTCATTTTATAAACACAGAAACAGATTCAAAGAAGTTAAGTGTCTTGGCTGAGATCACAGAATGTGTGTAGACTGTTCAAACCTGCATCTAGAATCTATGTGCCTGAACTTTTAGCCTAATATGGCCTCAAAGAGAATAAAAGGGAAGTATCAGGGTTGTGGTTGAGGGTTTGGGGGGCTGGAATTCTGGGGTATATGCTGCCCTCTCCCTGCTCATTTCTGTGTGGCCACTATAGCGCATAAGGACAATCCACTGCCTCTTTACTAATAGAACCACAAGAACTGAGAGTCTCTACCTCCTATGACCTTGAGAAGTCAGGCAAGGTTCTTGCCCAGGGCACTCATCCTTTGCCTTAAGGAAAAACACTTAAAACTGAACTGAGTGGGACACCTTTTCTGTGCCCCAGGTGGCTTGAAAAAAATTTAGAAAAAAGGAGAATTTATAAAAGTGACAGGCAGCCTTTGGAATTTGGCCACGTGGCAGGGTAGAACATAAATGCCTTTTCTTCTCTTGGCAAAGGCAGAGGAGAAAAGCTTGTGATTTACTCAGGATAGGACACAGGTAAAGGTGACCCACTAGTCCTTCTCCACAACTTTGATAGTCATTTGATTCAAGACTTTGTCTTCAAATTTCTGGGGTCTCCCCCAACCGCGCCCACCACACACACTACACTGTTTTCTGAGTGATAGAAGCATAAACCCTCTAAAAAGTTAGATTTTCTAAGATCATCCCTGAATCCGTCAGGAAAAAGAGTAAGTGAAAATTATAGTTCAGACATGTTTTGTTTTTAGGTCCTAGAAAGGCTGTGAGTTGCATGTTTTATTTTGTTTTTTTTTTTTTTTTCCTCTCCTACTCTCTTTCTTTCTTTCTTTCTTTCTTTCTTTCTTTCTTTCTTTCTTTCTTTCTTTCTTTCTTTCTTTCTTTCTTTCTTTTTTGCATGATTCAACTATGGTATCTTGAGCCGTTAGAGATTTTAAGGGTTTTATTCAGTCACCAAACACTTAACTGCTTAACATGGTTGGATAGCTCTGTGAATTGCTCTAATTTTATCTGCACAGCAGTGAGCCCATGGCCTGGAATTAGCCAATCAGGGCACCCTGTCTCCAGGCCACAGAGAGTGGTTGAGTGAAAGGGTTCGTGAAACAAGCAGAGTCGAACAGAGTCCTGCCCTGGAAAGATACATGTGTGGATATTGAAAATATAGCAGAACCTCTATAAGTTGACCACCCAAGGGACTGTAACAAATTAGTCAACATATGGAGGTGGTCAACATAAGTAACTAGGCCTACTGTACTGATAAATACATGTGGTACATTTCCAGTCTATGAAAATTAGGTCAATTAGGAGGTGGTTAGGATAGGGAGGTGGTCAGCTATGGAGGTTCTCTGGTATATATAGAGGGTGCAAAAAAAAAAATGTATACACCTTTTAAGAAGGAAAAAAACTGTATATATTAAAATTATAATATTCAACCTATACCAATAAAAAAAGATGAATATGAGTGATGCATTACCTCTTGTAATTGCAAAAGTCAAATGTGACTTTAGTATTGCAAATTCAATACAGTTTTTCCTTTCTTAAAATGTGTATACATTTTTTTGGGTAACTTCTCTGTGTGTGTGTGTGTGTGTGTGTGTGTGTTTATATATATGATATATATATATATATATATATATATATATATATTTCCTTCTGGGAACAATAAACTGGGAAAGTATTGATTTGGAGAGCCTAGAATGTTCTCCCTCACCATTTGGACACAACTTTCCTGAAGAATAAAATTAGCAAAGATGAAAAACAAATGGGTCATCATTCTGGGCTTTGAGGCCATGGTTCTGAAGCTATTTTTTCTAGTTCTACAGCTACTCTAGTAGTGTTTCAAGCTACGTAAACAAATTACTATTCTTTTTTTTTTCCGTCTTAGCTTAGTCCAAGTTTAGACTTTGTCATATGAAGCAAAACGCCTCATCAAGTCTTACAAGACCTGGTACTATTGGGCTTCTGCCAATCTCTGCATTTTCATATCTATTATGTTTTTAAATTACTGGAACATACTTCAGCCATTTTGTTGCCCCAGAAAAGTCCAGCTCTACCTTCAATCAACCCTTTGCTGTTATCTTTTCTGAGATGCTTCTCTGAGCTTCCAATGTGGAACGGGATCTACCTTTGTGTGTCCACACGATGGCATCCCCGTCTCTAATACTAATCATGACTTATCTGCTTCCTTCTCTCTGTCCAACCCTAAACTTCGAAGTCCTTGAAGACAAGAAAGGCACCTGGATGGTTGCATCCCCAGCACTCAGTGTGATGCACAGCATTTGATGGGAGGTCAATGAATGGTGGGCTGAGTAGTTCCCATGTACAGGAAAGAACGTGTGTGGGAGAAAAAACAGGAGTGAATTGAACATTGACAGGATACCTGCTGTGTGTCTGGAATAACAGTAAATACTCAGCAATGAGCAGTTTCTTTTCTTTTCTCCTGTCATGTGCATCAGTTTATTAAACACAACACCATGTCGTAATAGGGATTAGTCCCTCCATTTTTTTAAACAACAAAAAAGGGATACTCAAAGAAATGAAGTTCTTTGTCTGGGTGGGGTAGCTAGTGGGTTTAAGCTCATATCTGTGAACTCAAATATGGAAAGCTCTATTGTCCAAGCTTTTTAGAAACCATGTAAGGAACAGCAGATAAAAAAGGCTCAGGTCTTGTTTTCTAGGAGCTCAAAGTTTGCTACAAGAAGCAAGCTTGGCAATATAAACTGCGTAGCATAATATGAGATGACAGGAGGGACCTAAACCAATGAGGTGTGAACCCAGTGATATAGGGACTCTGAGAGGCTTTCTATCTCAGCCTTGGAACTGTTCTGTGGCTCCGGTGGGAAACATATTTTAGGCTATTGTCAAGAACTGCCTAAGAGATAGAAATCCCTCAAACTGGAAGGGATACTCTGAACATGAAGAGTCCCCCCTTCAAGACTAAACTGAACTTCACACTTGGTGGAGAGGTCACTGAGAGAATGCAAGAGCTCTCTCAACCTTAATATTGGCGATAAATTAACTTGGCTTATTTGAGGCATTTCCTGACTATTGGGCAAAAAAAAGAAAAAGCAGTGCCCGTGGCTCAGTGGGTAGGGCTCTGGACAAATATATCCGGGCTGGTGGATTTGAACCTGGCCCAGATCAGCTAAACAACAATGACAACTGCAACAACAAAAAATAGCCTGGCATTGTGGTGGGCACTTGTAGTCCCAGCTACTTGGGAGGCTGGAGCAAGAGAATTGATGAAGCCCAGTACTTGGAGGTTGCTGTAAACTGTGATGCCATGGCGCTCTAACTCAGACAACAGCTTGAGACTCTGTCTCAACAACAACAACAACAACAGAAAAAAGGAGAAAAGAAAGGAAAAGGAAGAAAAATCAGGTTCAGGATATGGGGAAAGAGGTTCAAGAACCTTGGTTATAATCACTATATGGGCAAAGAGGTTAAAGAACCTTGGTTATGATCACTCCAGGAAGCCCAGGAGGCCTTGATTCTGTGTCCTGGAGGATTTGGCCGCTGTGTGAGTGGCGCATACCCTTGAGCTGGCTGCTAGGGGTGGTCTTGTGGGAGAAGGCACTGGCCCTCAGGGTGAAAGGCCTTCTGAGGAGAGACAAGCTGAAACATGGGGGTGGTGGCACGTTAATATGCTCTGCAGCCCTGTGCCAGGAACACCCATTTGCTGCTAATGGCACGGTGCTTAAGCCCCACTTAACTCCCCCAGAACTAATCTAGCATGTCTTGATATTAGTGTGTGTGTGTGTGTGTGTGTGTGTGTGTGTGTGTGTGTGTTGAAGAGCATGACTGTCAGGAACAAGGAGAAATGGGGTGGCAAAGAGCCCCGTTGGAGTGGAGAAGAGGGTACTTACCTACAGAAAACAAAGCCCATCTGCTGAGCAAGGAGCAGCTTTCCAAAAATCTCATAGCATAAGGTTGAAATATCACCTAACCCCAGTGAGAATGGCCCACATACAAGGTCTTAAAACAGCAGATGCTAGTGTGGGTGCAGAGAGAAGGGAACACTCCTACACTGTTGGTGGGACTGCAAACTGGTACAGCCTCTATGGAAAGAAGCACGGAGAGTCCTTATAGAACTGAAAGTAGGCCTACCATTTGGTCCTGCAATCCCATTACTAGGTATCTAATTCAAAGCAAAAAGGTCATTTTACCATGAGGACATATGCACTTGAATGTTTACAGCAGCACAATTTGTAATCACAAACATGTGGGGACAACCCAAGTGCCCATCAACCCATGAATGCATTAATAAGCTGTGGTGTATGTATACCATGAGACACTCTCTATCCAATAAAAAAGAGGGAGACTCTGTATCTTTCATATTTACCTGGAAGGATTTGGAGAGCATTCTCCTAAGTAAAAGTATCACAGGAATGGAAAAGCAAGCATCCCATATACTCAATGCTAAGTTGAAACTAGTAGATAAACAACTACAGGCTCACATGAGAGAAAAACATGATTAAATTCAAAAAGAGGCAAGACAGAAAGGGGGTTTGGTAAGTTCCTACCTAATGGGTATAATATATGGGAATATGGCCCACCTCCTGGCCAAAAGACTCAGCTACAACTTAGACTTTGCCTAACAAATGCAAACAATGAAACCTAATTATATGTACCCTCATATTAATAAAAAAATTTTTTTTTGAGCTGAGAAGAAAAAGGGTGAGGTCTATCTCCATTGCAAGATGCTTCCTGTGCTTCATTCTGTTTAATTCTCTATCCATCTTAGCCATCATTATCTTTATTTTACAGGTGAGGAAACTGCAGCTTCAAGGGGCTAGGAAACGCACTCAAAAAGAGCAGCAAGAGGTGAGATCGGGTGAAATCATTCAAGAACATCAGGGCCAATTCAGGATTTTTGGATTTCCTGTTCAATGCAAGGAGGCACTGTTGATAAGTTATGAGCAGTGGGTTGGCAGAGTGTGGCAATGAATCTGAGTGAGGGGAAAAAAACAGATCACTTAAAGAGCAATTTAGCGTTCTACACAAGGCCAGGGAGTGACTTGGGTTAGCACAATGGCAGCATGGTATTTTGAGGGTAGGCTGCTTGGGGAGGGACCCTCCAAGCAGAAGAGTACTCTGGAGTTACTTGTTGGGCAAATAAAATTGTGGACACAGGCACTTAGAAGGGTCAGCCTTTGGTGGTTGGGTGAGAACTGTGGATATACCTGGGACTCCTCCCCAGCCCGGGTCTCCTGAGCAGATAGCACCCAGTCTTCATAATGCCTCTGCCTGGGAGATGCCTCTCTGCAAGGAACTTGTAAGAGCCTAAACTTTAAGGGTGGAAATTGGCTACAGCTGAATGTCAGATCACTTTTCTATAGCCCTTCAGACCCTAAGCCCTTTCTAGAGCAGGAAGAACAAGCTCAGAAGAGGCCGGGTGGTTTGGGAGAGCAGTGAAAGAAGCTTAGCTTTGATTGAGCTCTTGAGACAGGCTCCCTAACTGAGCTGGTCACTCACATACAGCTTCTCATGTAATCCACCCGCCCTGGGGTTTCGTGAGCCAGGAAGGTGAGACTCAGTGATTGTGAGACCTTGCCTGTGTCCAAATCTCAGGTAGTCACCAACCACTACATACACCAGGGGCTGAGGGCTCTGACGCACCAACATGTGTGGGCTCCAGGAGAGGAGGTCTTTGGGGATCCCTGAGGACATTTTAACCTGAACCAACCTCCCATCACTCCTGCACAAGGCCCAGGATTAGGTGACATTTACTGATGGAGACCCAGTGGTAAGTCAGAGCATCGCTATGACATCAGGGTACATTAATACGAACAGAATAACTCTGGAGACTTATTAGTGGGAGACATAGAAAGGGGAAAAAAAGTAATTATACCAAGAGTTCTCTTGATTTCAGAATTTCTTTCTTTCTTTCTTTTTTTAAACATAGACTTGATTTTTATTATTTGCCATGTCCAGGTGCTACAAAGTCACCATGAATACCAAGAGTTAATTCATAGTGAGAGGTAGTGCACACTGAGTATTAGTGAAAAACAGAACCTGGCTGCTAGGGAACACGTGGTTAGCTTCCTGTAAGCCTCTGGTCACATTTTCACCAGCCAATCAGCACATAACTCTGTTTTATGTCTGTTTCTGTTTAAAGACATCTTATTTGATATATGTGGTTGATTCATTAATATTGAACTCATGGCTGTAGCACTGTAACTTGTGCCTGAGTGAGGGTCATTTCATCGATGTGCAGTAGGCCCTTTGTAGGTGACCACCTCCCTACACTGACCACCCCCTAAGCTGACCTGACTGTCATAGACCAGACACGCACCACAGGTCCGTATTCGTATAGTAGTCCAGTGTCAGTACAGTACATACAGTTGTTCCTATGGTGACCACCTCCGTGTGCTGACCAGCTGGTTACAGTCCCTTCGGGGGTCACCTTACAGACATTCTACTCTATTTCTTCCAGAAGAGACCACACGGCTCTCTGGCCCTCAGGAACATGGGACAGCCCTTCAGCGAGACACTTGGGAGCTCTTTTAAACAGTGATTTCAGAATTCCTTGGCAACAGCATTTGCTGATGCTTGAGGTCTTCCATGGGCCAAGGACAGCACTGAGGTTTCACTGGGCTTCAGACAGGTGTTGGAGGAAGATGCCCAGAGCAGGTGGGCGTTGGCAGAAAGAGCTGGGCCTGCAGGAAGCAGAGCTCTCACCATCTCCTGTGCCGCCTGCAATCCCCCTTCCAGAACTACAGGTAATAAGGTAGAGCTGATGTTAATGGTTTATGACACGCATTCATTTTGAGAACTATATGCTTCACCCATCGCTTTTATTTTTCAATTTGGATCTGTTGGGTATTAATAGCTTTGGGGCCGTGTTTTCCATTTTAATCTTGCTTTTTCTCATTTCCAAGTAGATTCCTTCTTTCAATTTACACAAACATTAAGCTTCCATTTCCTGCACCCCCATACTTCCCCTGCCTCCTCCTCTCTGCTGACCTTGTGATAAAATCTTTCTTTAATGTGTGACTTTTCCTCATGCTCAGGCTACCTGTGTATCCCCACTGGCCACCTTGGACTTCAGCCACCCTTTCTTGGTCACAGTCTGTCCTTGACTTTATGGCACTTTGGGCTAAAAGGAAGAGCTAACTTAAACCACCAGAGGCCTAAGGCATATAGGTCTTTACTATCTCCCATGATAAAATGTCCAGAGATGGACAGCTCTGGGGCTGGTTGACTTGGGGGCAACTATAATTTCAACAAGGATACAGATGCTTCCTGTCTTTCTGTCCTGCCATTCTCAAGGTATAGGTCCTTTTTTCCTCCCAGCATGTCCCTTGCACATCATAAGAAATATGGACATCTTCAGGCATCCTGTCCTCATAGCCAAGTCCACAGGAGGTGAGGGGACTTTGTCTGTTTCTTTTCATGGCCAGGATATAATACTTCCCTAGCTTTCCATCCATGTCACGGATCACAACTGAGCCACACGCCTAAACTAATCACTTGATGTACAACCTACATTGGTCTGGACCAGTCACAATTCATTTCCTAGGCACCATCTTATCTGAGCACCTTGTTGGCTGATACTGGAACAAAATCTAACAGGACTCTGCTATCGGCAGCCCCAGAAATCACTGCACATGACGGCTTCTTCTCTTTTATGTGGCTTTGCTCACGCTGTGTGCTTTCCTGCCCCAGCTTCTTCTTCCATTGCTCCTTGACCTCAAACTTAGATAGCACCTGGATGCAGACTCCACCGTCAGACTCTACGATGCAGCACAGCTACCATCTTCTTCAGATCGTCCTGGCTTAGTGGTGTCTCACCTACAACCTCATGGTGCCCCAGGCTTATGTTGAACGTTGCATTTGCAATGCTATCTTTGTAATAATTTATGTATCCCATTCATGGCCCCAAGGAAGGGGAAGCTGAGAGATGTCCTCACCTTACTCCTGCCACAAAATATGTCTCCCTTAAATATCAGGTATCAGCAACATAGAAATACTTGTAGTCCCCTAAATAAGTTACTGTCTTTTATGCCTCAGAGCCCTAGAATTTTTTGTTTCTACCACCTGTACACCCTCACCTGGGCTTCCAGTCTGCTGCTCAACCACTGTCATGGCAACCTCCTTCCATTTTTTAAAAGGAACTATCTTTAAGACAACCAGTTTTTTCCTAGAAATCCCTCCCAAATTGGGAAATCCCTTTCTTCATGCTCCTATTGTACTTTGAGTGTACTTGCATTAACTAAGGAAAATATTTTTTCTATTTTTTGAGAGTTTTTATCACCAATTTTCCCAAATGCTTTTCTGCATTGATTGACATGATCACGTAACTTTTCCTCATTACCCTTTTAATAAGATGAACTACATCAATTAGTTTTTAATATTAAACCAGCCTTGCATCTCTGTAATAAACCTCACTTGGTCATAGTATATATAATTCTTTTTATGTATTGCTAAATTCTGTTCCTATTTTGTAAATGATTTTTGCATCCGTATTCAAGAGGCACATTGGTTTGTAATTTTTTTGTTTCTTTTTTTCCACTGTCTTTCTTTTGTTGGCGACAGGGTAATATTAACTTCATAGCATGAATTGAGAAGTATTCTCTCCTTTTATATTTTCTGCAAGATTGTGTATATTGGTTTTGATTCTTTATTACCTATTTGGTAGAATTTTTCAGTGAAACCAATTGAAACTGGAGATTTCTTTTTCGGGGGCATGGGGTTAATTACTCAGTTTCCTTAATAGTACAGAAGTATTAGATCAGTTGATCCATTTCCTATTGGATGAGTTATGTTAACCAATACTTTTCAAGAAACTGAAATTCTTTAAGTTCATCTAAGTTTTCAAAGTTACATATGTAGAAAGATTCATCGTATTCACTTTATTATACTTTTGATGTCTATACAGCCTGTATTGATATCATCTGTGTCTTCATGACATTGGCAGTTTGTTTTTTCTCTTTTTGCTTTGTCAATCTTGTGTAAGGCTTGTTGTTGCTTTTTTATTTTTATTTTTTTATTAAATCATAGCTGTGTACAATAATGCAACCATGAGGTACAATGGGAGGGTAATGAGTGGGTCCACACTTACAGTGCCTCTTAGAAGGGTACAGGTGAAATTTACTAAATGTAGAATGTAAAAGTCTGAACACAATAATTAAGAAAATGCCATGAAGGCTATGTTAACCAGTTCGATAACTAAGGAAAATTTAAAAGTCCATATATATATTGGTTTTCCCGGTCTGATAAAAGGGAAACTTTGTCCGTTTTGGCTAATATAACAGAATACCATAGACTGGGCAGCTTAAACAACAAATAATTATTTCTCATAGTTTGTCATAGTTCTGGAGAAGGCTGTCTTCTCGGTTTCCAGACGGTCACTTCTTGCTATGTCCTTACATGGCAGGAGTGAGGGGCAGAGAGAGAGAGGGAGTGAGAGAAAGCAGGTAGGTACTCTGCTTTCTTCACACTTTTATAGGGTAGCAGTTCCATCCATCATGGGGCTCCACCCCGTGACCTCATCTGTGCCGAATTTCCTACCAAAGTTCCCACCCTCAAATAGCATTACATTGGGGATTAAGGCTTCAACACATGAATTTGTACGGGGAGAGGGACACAGACATTCAGTCCAAAACAAATAATAAACTCCCTTTTTCTGGTTTTGAGGAGTGAATGAGTTAAGATGTTTATAACTCTTAGAACAGCACTGACGCAAATGAAGCGCTCGATGCATGCTGGTGGCTGGGGGCAGCACGCACCCCTGTACCACGCGCATCTGCTTCCTGCTCTTTCTTCCTCAATGTGCTGTGGGAATCCTACAAGGAAAGACCAGATCTTGCCCATACTGACTCCCCAGATCCAGTAGGAGATGGGGCACGAAGATGATACTCAGTTCACTGGGCTCTGAGCGAATGAACCTGAAAGTTTTCTTCCCAGAGAAAAGGCACCAGCCACTTGCCACGTCTCTGGAAAGACATTAGGAGAACCACAGTGGGAGGCATGAAAATTGGACAGTTGGAAGCCATCCCAGAACCTTCCACCCCTCTTCCCCCAAATCACAAAAAGCAACACAGACCAGTGAGCCTCTTTGGTAAGGTCGTCTCTCTCCTTGTTTCAGGGGGATAAAAAATGAGGAGAAGAGAGACCTGTAAGTCACTGGATCCAGCCAGATTCTAATCTTGCTTCCTCTATAGACTCCAGGAATGGTTTAGGGTGAGCTCCTAAAACACAGGAGGATGAGTTGAGGGGTACCTCAGTTCTCAGCATCTCAGATATTTTAAACAAATAAATAAACGAGACATGGTGGGATTCTGAGGACTTCATGATCTCCTTAGGACCAACAGAAGCGAGATGGTACTCATAAAAAGTTGTAATTTATCTCCAGAAGGACAGGATTGACCCTAGACACGAGCCAAGTGGGGAGAGAGGGCTTGGGATCCAGGCATCTCAGTGTTTAGGCCTTACCCTGTCACTGGAGAATCACAAGCCCTTTAGCTATTGAAACTCTCCACACCTCAATGTTCTCATCTTTAAAATGGGGAGAAGGACCCTTCCCATGGTGTAGTTATAACAGCCACATGTAGACCTGACACACAGCAGCCCCTGCCAACTCCTCTGTAATGGTTATTAATGAAGGGCCAATTAGAGATGGAACTTAAAGGATGGCTACTGATCAACTAGGCACAGACAGGTGACAAGGGAGACATCTGTAAGGCTAGGAAATGATGGTGTGATGGTGCCATCAGTCTCATTTGATTCTCAGAACAACTCTGTGAAGCAATTGCTATGATTTGTCTCCTTTTACACATGACCCCAAGGCTCAGAGAAGTTAAGTAACTTGCCCAATGTTTCACAGCTAGTATGTGGCTGAGACCGAAATCTATGCAGTTCTGTCCCAGAGCTCATGTTCTTCACTCCTCTGTTCCTCTCCCTCCCTAAGAGTCCGGGAAAAACCTTGAATGCCAGGATAACAGCTCCAAACACTTAGCTGGTGTGATTTGGTGGCCTTTGAAGGAAGCGGGCGTCATCCAAGACTAGAGCCAGGGTGCAGGAAGGGCGGCTCAGCCCTCCCTGCTCACTCTCCACTCCGACAGCCTCCGCAATGGCCAGGCCGCCTGGTGGCTGAGTCACAACTCTCATGATCCTGGCTGGCAAATTGGAGACACCCCTTAATTGGATACTGAAAAAACTCCGCCAGCCGCACAACGGGCTCCAACTGAAGAGTTATAGCTGTTTACTGTAACACACAGACAGTCCCATTAACAAGAATGATGGGAGGCTGCTCCCTGGCATTACTCTTAGCAAAAGACTTGACAAATATGCTTTGTAAACGAAGGCGCTCCAACAGAGAAAACATATAACACTCTCTCTCCCCGCCCCCACTCAGGCCCTCCCCTTTCTGGGAAGACTTTGCATGTTGAATCCTTTATACATTATTCAAGGCTCTATATTCTAAGGGCGTTCATCAATAGTGGTGCCTATGGCAGGGAGAAGCTTGTATCAACTGACAAATGTGGACAAAGGAGGCTGCTTAACCCGGGAATGGTGGGTCAGAGAACAAACAGGGAAATTGATTATGCCTGCCATATTTCTGCGCCAACAGGGGCGTAAATGAACACCGTACGTCACAGCTTATCACACACGCTAGGAGGGGACTGTGAATGGCACAGCATGGCCTACTTAAGGAATGCTGATGGATCATTCACAGACTGCTTTTGTTGCAGGCTGGGGTTTGTCTTGTCTGCGAAGAGTCTGAGGCATCTTCAGGGTGACAGCCACAGGAAGTGTGGCATTAGCATCTTCAGCTCCAAGTATTGGCGGTGGGCTGAGTGGAGTCACAGGAATGTACCAGTGCACCCACCAGGCTCCCACAGATCCCTGCAGCAATGTAGGTTGGGTGACTCCTAAGAGGAAAGAGGGCATCGGGCTTTGGCGTCAGTCATGTTAGATTCTGTCCTTTCCTATATTAGCTTGTGGACAAGATAGTGTCTTGAGTCTCTAGTTCCTCACCTGGGAAGTGGGAGAGTAATTGTACCTGCCTCACAGGATTGGCATCGGGACTGATTGAGTCAGGGTGGCATCTAGCAGGTGGGCGCTCAACAAACATTAACCAATAAAATGTCTTGTGAATTAGAGAGTTTACTGGAGCTAATTAAGCAAACCGCCATCCTGGGGAAGTTCTGGGTGGCAGAAATGGAATGTTTAGAACATCTATTTTTTTTTTTTTTTTTTTTTTTTTTTAGACAGAATCTTACTCTGTTGTGCAAGCCAGAGTGCAATGGCATCAGTCTAGCTCATAGCAAATTTAAACTCCTGGGCTCAAGAGATCCTCCTGCCTCAGCCTCCCAAGTAGCTGGGACTACAGGCACCAGCCACAACAACCTGGTTAATTTTTCTGTCCTTTGTAGAGATAGGATCTTGCTGTTGCTCAGGATGGTCTTGAGTTCCTGGCCTGAAAGAGATCCTCCCATCTTAGCCTCCCAGAGTACTGGGGTTACAGACATGAGTCACAGTGCCCAGCTTAGAGCATGTGTTTTTGAAAGTCCTAGTTCTGGGTGCTGGTTAGTTATGAGACCTTGGCAAATCACATTGTCTCTGAGACTTAGCTCCCCTCTCTGTCAAATAGAGAAATTAGTAAATAATGTCTATCAAGCACAGAATAGAGTGTTTGCACCAAAAAAGGGCCACTGGAGAGTGCTGATCCTTGATATTTTTTGAATGTGGGCTTGGGGTCTTTTTTTTTTTTTTTTCCAGAGACAGAGTTTCACTTTATTGTTCTCGCCACAGCATAACACACCTCACACCAACTCCTGGGTTTAGGTGATTCTCTTGCCTCAACCTCCCGAGTAGCTGGGACTATAAGGCTCCCACCACAACGCCTGGCTATTTTTTTGTTGCTGTTTGGCTGGGGCCGGGTTTGAACCCGCCACCTTTGGTATATGGGGCCAGCGCCCTACTAACTGAGCCACAGGCGCCGCCCAAATGCAGGGTTGGGGAAAAGCCCTCCAGGTTGCCTTCAGCTCTCAGAGTTCATGATACCATGAGAAAGAATACTATTAATTCTGTTGGGAATTATGCTAACTCTTCAGATTGCTCCAGAGATGAGTCTAGTCTTCCTCCAAAATGAGAGGAAATGGAGAAGGTAGCGCTAAATTAAAATAAAAATATGCCGAGTACCTCCTGTGTATGAGGCTCCTTTGAACATCTTGTATAAAATTGACAACAGTCCCATCCATTGTATTATCATCCCCATCTTGTGGACTGCCACAAACAGCAAAAGCTCTTGAGCAGAAAACCTGGTAGAAGTAATTCTGTATCCCCAGCAGAAGTCACCAAGGAGGGCCCATGTCCCCCACTCCCAGTCCTCTTGAAGAGGCATCCCCAAGTCTCTTCTTGGGAACTGTTTTTTCCTCTTGTGTTAGCCAGTTCTCTTATCACAGCTGGACAGGTTCATTCAGCTGCCACTGAGGCATCGAATATGGCAGTAAAACTTCCCCAGTTTCTGCGAGGAAAACTGGCCTTTGGCTATTCCAGTGGGCTCACACCTATCAGAGCTTCAGTAGCTGGGAAAGGGTGCAACAGCATCCAAGGAGGACAGAGTTAAGGTGCGCACGACACTTGTGGGCTGAGGGTGAGAAGGACTTCAGGCCAAGGAAGACCAGCTGATTTTTTGCCTCCAAACTCCTTGTAGGGCAAGGTGCATCGACACTGGAGAGGATCACCTACATGTCCACTCTTTACTCCGTTATTGCAGAGTAACATGAGATGGAATCCTCCATGTAAACAAATGTAAATCTCATGCATCCCTTTATTTACTTATTTATTTTTTAATTAACAAGTAAAAATTGTATATATTTACGGTGTGCGCCATGACAGTCCGATGTACGCAAACACTGTGGAACGGCTGAATCCAGCAGTTTATGCATGACCTTGCACACTTTTTACCTTTTTCTTTTTTTGTGGTGAGAACACTAAAAATATATTCTTTTAGCAATTTTCAAGGATGCAGTATATTGTTATTAACCGTAGTCTCTGCAGTGCACACTACATCTCTTGAACCTGCTCTTCCTGTCTGACTCAGTTTTTTTGTGTCCTTCGATCAATATCTCCTGGATTCCCAGTCGACTCCCCACCCACCTCTGTACCTGGTGATCACCATTTTACTCTCTGTTTCTTTGGGTTTTGTTTTTTAGATTCCAAGTGTAAGTGAGGTCATGAAGTGTTTGTCTGTCTGTGTCTGGCTTGTTTCATTTAGCATAATCAACTCCACGTTCAGCCGAGTTGCTGTGAATGACAGAATTTCCTCTGTTAAAGGCTGGGTGGTGTTCCCTTGTTTATATAGGCTACATTTCCGTTACTGATTCATGCACTGATAGACCCATCGGTTCCTTCCATGCCTTGGCTAGTGTGAATGACACAGCAGCGATGATGGGAGTGCACATGTCCCTTTAACATACCGATTTCATACCCTTTGAATATGAGAGGTCGGACAATGAAGTTCTTGAACTCATCCTAGAAAAAGTGCTGCCTTCCTCACTGCTGAATATCACGATGGTCCCCAGATGGCCGAGGGTTGTGCTTCGAAGGTGACCCTAGTGATATTCAGCAATGAGGTGCATAGCACTCTTTCTAGGATGAATTCAAGAATTTAATTGTCTAACTCGTATACCCAGAAATGGGATTGCTGGATCCTATGGTGGCTCTGTCTTTAGTTTGCTGAGGAACCCCCATACTGTTCCCCAGTATAGCTTTACTAATTCACATTCCCATCAACAGTGTGTGATCCTCCCAACACTTACCTTTCTTCTTTATGATCACATGGCCATTCTAACAGATACCGCACACATTCCTTTCATGCTTTTTACTGCCAGGGGATGCTCTGAACCTCCCAGGTTAATAAGCAGCAGACATGGGCACTCTCTGTTTCTCGAAGACTGCAAGCCTTTGCCTTTGCTGTTCTTTATGTTTGCAGCAACGCTGTCTGGTGAAAGTATAACGTGCCCACCAATGTGCGAAATGTAGGCAATCTGAATTTTATAGTAGCTGTATTTTAAAAAAATGAATTTTAGCCATATATTTTATTTTACCCAATTATCCAGGATAATGTCATCTCAACCATTGGGTCAGTAATCAACATTCCTGATGAGATGTTTTGCATTCTTTTCTTCATACTAGGTCTTAAAATCCAGTGTGGATTCTACAGTGACAGCAGCTTCAATTTGGATTGACCGTATTTCAAATGCTTAGTGGCCACACATGAATTGTGATGACAGTATAGGTATCGAGGGTGACCCCTCAGCTCAAAAGTCACCCTCTCATAAGGCCATCCCTGATCCTTCTAACCAGAGCTGCACCCAGCTCCCCAGCTCTCCTTGTCTGCGTCACATCACATATCATCATGCACAAATCACTACCTGCTTCTCCTGTTGTTACTGTTTATTTTTATTTTAGTGTCTGTCTTCCTCAACAGAATGCCGGTTCCCAAAGGTGCTTCCTGCTATGTCCTTGGCATGTAGAACTGCCCTGGACATGGAATGAATTTGGAAAATCTAACTAGGTGGTGAACAGGTGAACAGATGGGCATCTGGATAGAGGGATGTCTGGACCCAGTGCTGATAATAAGGCCAATGTCAGAGACATGGGGGGAGCAGAAGTCTTTCAGCCACCGCCCCTCTGAGGACCCACCCTGCCTCTCCCACAGCACCTCTGCACTGCAGGAGTCGGTGGGGTGCCTTCCTTCGTGGGTACTTAAAAAAGAAAGCAAGACTCAGGGTCTGTGTGCATCTATTCCTCATCTGTGCTAATTTGCATTTTGGTTCTTATGTCATTTGTAAGGTGGCCAAGCCCTGACACAGTATTGCAGTCTGGGAAGGGGGGCTGTTTATCAGCGTCTGCCCGATGCAGCCATTGAATGATTCTAGGTTGCCCATGAACCACAATCCCCCAATTCATTAAATCTGACATGTACAGCCGTTCACCACACACATGAACTTGCTACAGTATTCCAGCATGTGGGATCCTCCCCAATGGAATTTTGGAGTCCCTCTGTCCATGACAGGTTGCATAAATTTCTGTAGGTAAACGGTGACCTTTGCTAGCCAAGGCTCAGAGATCACTGAGCTAAGTCCTGTTGGTGTTACAAGGAGCCTGATGTATTGATCTGTATATAATTTGAACGCTCCTTGGGGTTCCCTCTGGCCCACAGACTGTACAGCCATTGTCTATCTCTTACATCGGACTGAACTCCATGTGGGATGGAAACATGTCTTGTTCACCTTTGTAATCCCATTCCCTAGCCCAAGAAAGAATAAATGAACCATAAGAGTCTACAAATCAATTTTTTTTCTTTTTCTTTTGAGGCAGAGTCTCATTTTGTTACCCTCAGTAGAGTGCTACAGCATCACAGCTCACAGCAACCTCCAACTCTCCAACTCCTGGGCTTAGGCAATTCTCTTGCCTCAGCCTCCCAAGTAGCTGGGACTACAGGCACCTGCCACAACACCCAGCTATATTTTGCTGCAGTTGTCACTGCTGTTTGAGCTGGCCAGGTCTGGGTTTGAACTTGCCACGCTCGGTATATGGGGCTGGCACTCAACCCACTGAGTCACAGGTGCCACCCTACAAATCAATTCTTCACTCAAAGTTTCTTACTGAGCATCTGCAAGGTGCTGAACTACATTCTAAACACCTGACAAGTGAGTGAACAAAACGGACAAAGAGCCACTCCCGGAGCTTACCTGTTGGCAGAGAGTTGAATTAATTTTCTGAACTTTTCCCCCTCTTTTCCAAAGAATGCCAAGAGCATATTACTGTTCTTGTTATTATTAATGACACCACCACAACTGTGTCAAGAATCTTGGGGCTAAACCCTTTCTCTGCCAGCTACCCTCTGGTGTGTTTTCCTATGTGTAAAGGGAGATAAGAGTCTCTACTTCAAAGGGCAGTTGGTGGGGCTGAAGGAGGCAGAACTCATACCTGGAGGGAGGAGTGTCCATCCTGGACATCACAGAGAGTCCTACGTTCGGTAGGGAAGGGACTGAACCAAAAGAACCATGGGCTGGCCCAGCTGGGATATTTACGAAGACCAGAACCTCGGGGTGGGTCTTGAAAGGGGCCAGGCAAGCCTGTGAAATGCTGTAGGCGACAGCCATAGAACTTCTGGTGTTAAGTAGTCAAAACTTGGATTGCCTAGGGATGCACATTGCCAAGAAGCAGGCAGCAGCCCCGTGAGCCTCCCAAGAGATCCCCGTGAGTCCCAGGAAGAGTTGCCATCACCATCTCCTCGGGACAACTACCAGATTTTGATGGAGAAAGGAGGATTGTGGATTTCTAGAATTCTAGTGGGACTGAGAGGGCTTCCCAGCATGACAGGAAGAGCAAGGGTCTCCGAGTGAGAATGCAGTGTGGCTCAGAGACTCTCGGGACATCCTGGATCCTTCCGAGCTTGTGCACTGGGTCGGATGATCCAAGTTCAGTTCCTGGCTTTGCCACTGATGGCCAAAGTGACTTTGGAAAGTTACTTTATCTCAATCAGGCTCAGTTTCTTTGTCTGTAAAATGGATATGATATTAGCACCCAGGGTGTTTTTGTGAGGTTAGCATGGGACAAGTTGTCTTAGGACAGTGCATGGTACATAAAGACTCTGCAGACATCTCCTTTACCCAGTTTTACCTTTTTTTTTTTTTTTAATATTCCCACCCCTCCAGGGTCCTCTAACTTTATACAGATACCAAACCTTGGATTCACACTAGGACTTCCACATCATTTGAGATTTTTTCAGAGAGGTGTGAATACAGATGAATAAATCTTTATCTCGCTAATACTCATAACAACTTCCACAGAAGCTGTTGTATTGGGCTACAAGCTCCCTCTTCCCCCCTCAGGCATAAAAAAAGGACAAAGGAGATAAAAGAAAAATCAGGGGGAAAAACTGAAAAAATGGATCCACTTTCTCAAATAAACTTAAGTGTGTGTGAGCCAAGGTTTTCAGGAAGGAATTCCAACCAAAAAGAATGAAATGATGAATTTTTATTTTAATTAAGAGAAAACAGTAAAGAAATTTTGAAAAGTGAGCCTAGCACCTTAAAATAAAATGGGATGATAAACTGTTTGCTGGCAAAGTTGCAATTTCTCTGTTGGATTCTGGATCTGGCTTTTATTATTAACGTTGGGGCTGAAAACTGGCATTTTGACAGGAACATGGAGCGTTTGTCACTATCTGGGAAAGAGATAGATGTTGAATGACATTTTGGAAGAAATGTATACGTTTTGGGTCTAAGTGTTCTTTTTCCTTACCAGGAAAATTCCACTAGCAAATAACTGATTAGTTATCTTGAGTTTCTAATTCTCATGGCTATTTAAATGGAAGCAGAATTACATTTTTTTTTTCTTTAACCTTTGGGGAAAATGGAAAGAAGTCTCCTCCACAGGCTGTACTCTCTCCAGATAAGGGCATTATTGGCTTGAAAAACCCAATTGTGTCTTCTTTGTCCCTGGAGGTGAAGTGATTGGGGAAGCCCAGAATATGTCCCTTACAGAGTTGCTGAAGTCCACCCTTAGGGAAAATATTGTTCCTGCCTCTGTGCCCCACTTATTAATGCAAGTAACTCAAGGGAGAAACGTGAAAAAGATACAGAAGGCTCCCTCCTCCTCCTCCTCTTCTTCTTCTTCTTCACCTTTTCCGTGGACGATCTGGTTTCTCTCTCCCTCTGGCCTCCACTCACCAGCTGTGGGACCCAGGGCTAGTCACCTTCCACCGCTGGGTTCTTCAATGAGAACAGGTGTCAAGGAGTAGACGTTCTCTCCTTTGCTGTGAGGATGAAGTGTGATGCAATGCTGGGAAATCTCTAGAATGCTCCCCAGCTATATGCTGCTGTAATCACAAAGCTGAGTTTGTGACCCTGAAGAGACAAACACCAGCGGAAGGAGGTCAGTCTGGGGATGCGGGTTGACTGGTGCAAGCTTCTGGCAAGCTGAGGAGTGGCTGTATGCCTGCTAGGTTTGGGTGTAGTTTTCTTCCTTGGATTTTACCTTCACAATAGCTTAGACACTGCCCTCCTTGTCTAAGTTGCTGAATAGTTATAAAAGGCAACTGGGCTTTCATAAACAGAAGGTCAGGGTCTGCTTGGAGGAGTCAGAGCCCAGGCTTGTAGCAGCTACCTTCAGAGGGCGTTCATGTTATGGCCACTTCTGGCCATTTGTATGCGATTTCTCTCCCCCCACCCTGGACTTATTTCCCTTTAGCCATGGCCTTCTATAGCTCCCAGATGGACCCGGAAGCAGCTGAAACCTGGGGAGTGTTATTATACTCAGCAAGACTAGCATCTCCAGGGAAAAAAAATCAAATGATAAACTCTTCTCCAAGGACAGAGTTTGGACCGAGGTCCACGTGTATACCGGAGACCACTTCTCCTCAATGTACAGCAGCAGGGCTTTAGATGTTCGGGTGACGCTATTTTCTGGATTGAATATTCATAGCAAAATTCCCTCAATGTTTTTTGTAACCATTTTCAAATTTCTGGGGCTAATTTTCATAATTTTGCATTCTGTATATAAAGATCCTGACAGTGCTGAATTTTATTTGAGCCCTGTATTCCCTTGAAAATGGTGATTAGAAAAATAAGTACCCCCACCCTTCTGTTTTCCAGAGAAACGGCTAACCACAAAGGACCACTTTGCTCTTGCACACCAAGACAAGACCACCTCCACTTTTCCTCAATGACTCCGACAAGACTGTCTCTATCCCTTTTCACAATTCCTGTAAGACTTGTGAATGGCTTCTTTTTACCTGCTTCTGTGAAACCCGGACCCCCTTCCTTCCCACTGAGACATTCTCATTAACGAACTGTTCTCTCTATTGCAATAGACTGAATAGAATCATCTCCTTAATTATCTGGTGCATTTTGTCCTTGAGGAGCCCAAGCTGAATAATTTTTTTCAGACTATTGAGAAATTCAGGTCCCCATGAAGGCTGTAAAGTACTAAATGCAAGAAGGATACAGGGAATCAGCAGGAATGTCCTAAAAAATTAGCTAGACCTAGACAGAGAAAGGAACAAAAGGAGAATTTGTATGCAAATGAATGGACCTTCAAAGCATTCCTACTTTAAGGCAAGCATCACATCTTCCCTAAAGAGAAGAGGAAAGATGTGGGGTAATATAAGATGTCCTTGTCGGCCCAAAGGTTTTCTCTATTTTATAATAATCTTAAATTCTATAACATGTCAACCTTTTGGGGACCCTTGATGCTAAAATGGACATGTGCAAAGGCTGGGACAAGAGCATCAGATTAGGAATTGGGGATGTCTCTAAATTTTTTAACTTTTAGAAGAAAGTTAAAAGTGCTAGAGTTTTCCAAGATTCTGAAATCCAGAAGTGTCTGGGAGTTTCATCTTTCATGGACTGCTGCTGCCAACCAGTGACTGTGGGAAGGTACAGGGGTCTAGTGCCTTTGTCTCAGGGCCCAAGAAGCTGGGGATCATTTGGGGTCTAGAGATGATCAGGCTGAGTCTGAACGTTCACCCCTCAACTCCCCCTTGGTTGGCCTCTTTCCCCTCCCCGTTGTCATTTCTCCAGTCCCCCACTGGCTTCTCCTGGCCCCCTTGCTTAGTGAGTAACTTGCACCTGAATCTTCAGTTCAGGGTTTGCTTCAGAGAAAACAGATCTGTTGATCCTTCCTTATGAAGGTAGGGAGGGAGGAAGGGAGAAAGACAGGGAAGGAGGGTGGTAGGGAGGAAAGAAGGAAGGGAAGGAGGGAGGGAAGGAGGGAGGAAGGAGGAAGAAGGGAAAGGAGGGTGGAAGGGAGGAAAGAAAGAAGGGAAGGAGGGAGGAAGGAGGAAGAAGGGGAAGGAGGGTGGAAGGGAGGAAAGAAGGAAGTGAAGGAGGAAGGGAAGGAGGGAGGAAGGAGGAAGAAGGGGAAGGAGGGTGGAAGGGAGGAA
This sequence comes from Loris lydekkerianus, assembly GCA_963574355.1. Taxonomy (NCBI): domain Eukaryota; kingdom Metazoa; phylum Chordata; class Mammalia; order Primates; family Lorisidae; genus Loris; species Loris lydekkerianus. Next base: position 6 of record CAUYPK010114091.1, on the reverse strand, counting down.
AGAAGG
>CAUYPK010114090.1:0-35332 GCA_963574355.1 Loris lydekkerianus | reverse complement strand
ACTCTTCCAAGCTTTAACTTTCTCATATTTAAAATTAGGGTAATAATAAAAATTTTACCTTGAGGGTTTTACTTTTTAAGATATACTGCTTCTGAGAACAATGTTCATTGTATTGTATGTACAAACTCAATTTTAGTTAATATTTTGTTGTTATTGATGTCATTGTTATTAAGGATTCAAAATGAATAATAAAGTCACCCCCTCTATACTAGCAGGACTCTAAATTATAGGAAAGAAATGCAAAATTGAGGGTGATTAAATACCTGAGATAAATACCTGTATAGATACATTTTTTAATCCCACGGGCTTTAAGAAAAATTTATAAAATGGGCAGATACATACAAGATAGAATGGCCTCATATTTTCAGCCCTGAACTCTTGTACTGCAAAGGAAATAATCAACAGAGTAAATAGACAACTTACAGAATGGGTGAAAGGAATTACAAACTACACAGCTGACAAAGTAGAAACATTTAGATTCTACAAGGAACTCAAACAAAACAACAAGAAAAAAATCCATCAGAAAGGAAACAAAAGAAGTGAACAGATTCTTCACAAAAGAAGATATACAAAAGGCCATGAAAGATGCAAAAATGTTCAACATCACTAATAATGAGGGAAATGCAAATTGAAACCAAGATGAGATACTCCCTTACCCCTGTCAGAATGGACATTATTAAAAAGGCAAAAGCAATAGACGTTGGTGTGGATGTGGTGAAAGGGAAGGCTTACACCCTGTGAGAATGTAAATTAGTACAACCTCTATGGAAAACAGTGGAGATTCCTTACATAACTAACAGTAGACCTACCATTTGCAACATCAATCCCACCACGGTGTATCTATCCAAACAAAAAGAAGACTTTTCATCAAGAAGATGCCTTCATTCAAATGTTTATCACAGAACAGTTCACAATTGCAAAGGTATGAAATTAACCTAAGTGCCCCTCAACTAATGGATGGATCAAGAAAATGTGGTATATTTGTGTGTGTGTGTGTGTGTGTATCTATACTATATGTGTGTGTGTGTGTGTGTATATATATATGTGTGTGTTTGTGTATATCTATATATGTGAGTATATGTGTATATCTGTATGTGTGTGTGTGTGTGTGTGTGTATGCATATGTGCATACACAACATGGAATACTAGTCAACCATTAAAAAAATAATGAAATAACATCTTTTGGAGTAATCTGGATGAGACTGGAGACCATCATCCAAAGTGAAGTATCTCAAGAATAGAAAAACAAATACACAGGTTCTCACTTACAAGTGAAAACTAAGCAATGGGTATATATGGTCAAAAAGTATTATAATGGACATCAAAAACTAAGAAAAAGCAAGAGGAGTAAGAGAACAGAAATTAACTTATTGGTAATGATGTACAGGATTCTGGAGACTAGTATATAAAAGCCCTGACTTTGCCATTACACAATTCATCCATGTTATAAAACAATGTATGGCTTCTCCTAAGCAAGGCAGACACCTCTATCATATACTTTTGGAGTACCATGTAACCCCCATTAAAAGTCTGAAATAATTCAAACTACTATTTACTTATGTATTAATCTTTTTCAGTTTCCTCTATCATGATAGAGTATGCTTCTCTTTGGAAAGTAGTTGGTCTGCTTCTATTCACCTTTAAAAGAGGACTACGTAGCAAATGTCTAGCACAATAGATACTTGTTAGAAAGAATACATAAAGAAAAGAATGAGACAGTTAAAAGCCATATTTCAGTCTCCTATGCTTATCATATTATATTGTTAGGTCTTTGATGGCAGGAGATTTTCCTTATTAAGTTTTGAGGTATGAATTATCTTGCTTAATGTCTAATGCATAGAAATTAATCAATAAATCTTGTTGAATAAAGGTATAATAAAAGTCTAGTATAGTGCTGACAAGAGAATCATCTCTTAATAAATGATAACAGGTACAAATATTGCTATTATCACTTACATGAGTTATGACCTTGAGGAAAACTATTATTCAGCAATAAAAACATGTTACTCAATAGATGTGAAAATATGTGGAATTTAAAGCAAAGAATAAATAATGTAATATTTGTAATAATGTAATATACATAAAAATATTAAATGTTTTTGTGACTTTTAAAAACAGATAATAAACTGAGCATTTAATACTATTCTCTCTTTTAAGCCAAGCCTAACACGTTTGTCAATTTAATTAATTGAATCAAACAATAAATGCATTATTATTTCTTTGCCTAGTTTGAAAAAAATAATGCAATAACTATGCAAAAAGGCATAAAAGGAGATATCTTTGTACATAAAAAGATAAATGTCTTCTTCAGTTTTCCATATCGAAAATATATTACAATTAATCTTAGGCATAAACTTCCAACTTAATGTTAAATTTCCCCCAAGGCAGAAATATTGCTAGAGAATAAATCAGAAAATTCCAGAACTTTATAAATCCATAATACTTTTAAGAAACCCACAGCAATTGAGTTCAACATTGAATCAATATTTTTAAAAAGTCTAGTACATTATCTTGACAGCCAGGTAAAATATATATAAACTTAACAGGTTAGCCAAAAGATTAGAGGGAGCAACCGAAACGTGGCTTATAACTTATTTGATTTTATACAATGATGCATATGAAAAGTGATTAAATTACTTGGGAAAAAATAACATGTTAGCAACTCATGCAATTAAAATCTACTTATTTACAAAATCTTACTTCTTATTATTTTGCTTGATCAAATTTTCTGCCTGCCTTTTTTCCCTTAAGAAACAAAAAGCTCAATTTTGACACAGAACCCAATTGAAAGTTTAAGCACCAATGTTAATAAAGTAAAACAAATAATTTTCTCTAAATGTTATTCAATCATTGAGTGACTTCACTGAGGTGAGCAGTTTGTATAGATTTTGTAGGAGAGCCAACAGTGTAGCTCATGGCTACTCTGATTTCACGTTCTGTTTAGATTTTTACAAGGGTCATCATATGACCTTTTCCCTCTTCTAATTTTCCACTACTAATTGTTGACCAGTGTTTGAGAAAATTATGATAGCAAGTTAAGACTGGAATTAGAGTACTTCAGAATTAAGACAGCACCTTTTCTTTTCTAAATTAACATTTAAAAGAAAAGAAATACAAAAAAAGTATTGCCTTGATAAATATTTCATATTCTATGTGCTGATATACCTTATTAAGGCAAAACTTTCGCAATGAACATCAAGAAACAAAATTCATCTTACATAAAACAGCAAAAAAAAAAAAAAAGAATAAAATGACTTCAAGAAAGAATCATCCACTTAGTTGCATTTTCTATGTTTGAAGTAAGTTGTGACACTCGTTAGGTGATAATATTCTACAGTTTTTAATCAAACCATATTTTTAAAACATTTAAATGTATTGACAGAGTAATAAACATTCAAATCTATAGAAGAATCAATTCTTGATCAAATTCAAATTTTATCTCACAACTTCAATCATATGAAGCTAGTGAAAAATTGTGTTCAAATATGTGAACTGCTATGATATCTGACTTGTAAGTTCTGTTGTAGTTACTGTTTCCACTCTCAATTTCAAACTCTCCCTTTATGATATGGGGCTGAGACTTGCTTCTCACACCTCTGCTCTGTTCCATGGACTTCTGTAAATCTGGGCCAATTGTGGGTACTAGAAAAGAGCTGGACACTGTGGTCTGAGTATATAATCCTGTAGCAGCCTCTATAGCCTATGGCTAGGAGGAATGAGAGTTATAAGAAATACTTGTATAGCTTTATAATGGAACACCTTGGTGAAAAGGACATGGAGAGAGGCATTTAGCTCTCCTAAGAAGCATGAGAGCTTGCGAGATGACAGCATTGGTGAATTGGCAGTCTCTACTCCTGTGTGTTGAGAGGCATGAGATCACCTTATATTAAGCTGGAGGAGGAGGCAGTGGGAACGTGCACATTCTATCACGGACCTGCTTACTCTGACTCCGTCTTCTCGCCTGCCTGCAGAACACCAGCACGTGTCTCTCTGCTGAAGATTACCAAGCTCTACTAAAGACTGAGATCTATCTATATTCTAAGACAGCTTGGCTCTCAAATACAAAAGAAGTATTGCCTTGATATATATCTCATATATGTATTTGATATATATTATACATATTGTACATAAAAAGATAAATGTAAGACTGTGATTTGATATATATATCAAATATGTATATAATATATATTATATATATTTGATATATATTTTATATATATACTCTCAAAAACTCTCTCTCTTTCTCTCTCTCTCCTGCTAAAGTAGATAGCCCTCAAGTACCTAAGAGCAATTGTTCCTGGGCAAGGTAGCTTATCCATGTCTGGAACCTAGTTAAGACAGGCTGGAGGCCTGTCCAGTCTCGGCCCTGACAAGCGGTAGCAGCGGTGGGCTGTGACATATCCCAATTACTTGGGAGGCTGAGGCAGGAGGATCTCTTGAGGTCACAAGTTTGAGACCAGTCTGGGCAACATAATGAAAATTTGTCTTAAAAGAATATGCATACAACCATAATATTATACATATTATGTACATATATATACACACACACATACATACATATATGAAATACTAGAAAAAGTACTTGATGAATTAAGGAAAAAAGGGGGGCACACTCCTTCCTGTTCATTTTCTCATCCCATTTTGCTTCCTGCTCCTTTCGGCCTCCCAGTGCAAAACTTTTTCACCTTGACAATGACCTTTCATTTCAGTAGCAGTAATTGACTTCAGTTTTCACTTTTCCCAACACTTTCAGCACCAACTTCATCACAGTCCCTCAGAGACATCAACTTCAACAGAATGAGTGGTAACTTCTTAGGCACCTGAGTTTCCACTCTGCAAATTCCAAACCCTATTTCCAAAAACTTAATAATCCCAAATTTAAATTGCCCCAGCTTCAGGTGGAAGCCACCCCTCAGTAGTCACTATCCCTTGTACCTTACTATACCCTTTCTGCCTTTACAGAACGCCAATAACTGGTATCAAATCTATCAACTGTTCTTTTTTAAAAGCAAAAAACAATAATGACAATTTTAAAAAAAAAACTGCTATAGCTCCTATCTCCTTCCTGGATGCTGAACAATGCATATGTCATTATTATGGTTAAATAAGTGATTATTTAAATTCTTTTGCCTACATGATTTTGTCTATCGACATACATAATCCATGTGAATTCTTATGACTTTTTTTTTTTTTTTGCTGAACTTCAATACCTATTGGTTATTGATAATGAAACCAGAGTTGCATATAAATAAACACTTTATTTTTCTAGATTACAAAAAAAAAAAAAAAGGTTTAAAAAATGGACCATTCTTGGCATTACTAACTCAATGAAACATGGTTTCCAAGACTTTTTCAATCACCAAGGGGTTAACAGGGGGAATTTTCCTCTCTTAGGTATTCAAGTAGTTCCAACTTTGGAGTCATTAAAACAATTACACTGTATTTGATTTAATTTAGTGTTAAGTATATTTCATCATTTTCTAACTCTTTGGAAAACTGGTAATTCTCCATATAGTGCATGTGATAATTCTCATTAATTAAAAAATCTGTTTAACAAGGACAGGAAATTCCCTCTCTACAACAGATAACGGAGAGTTTAACTGTGTAATTAACTCCCTGTCAAAGTCCTTAACTAATTACATCTTAGGTTCTTTTCTGAGATGTTTTGGCTCTATCTATGGTCTGTGAGAAAATCTCTTACACAATTTTCCTGATTTCTCCATTTATGATGACATTATCATGCACAAAACCACTATATTATATTTAACTATACTTTACTATCATTCTCAACTCATCTCTTGCATGTGTTTTAAATAACTATCTTTTTTACTAGATGTCTTCCTAGAATATATATCTTCTGTTTGGAGTGGAAACATAGGAACCCTTGTTTATACCACAGTATTAATTCCCTATGTGAAAGTAAAAATTTCTGGAGAGGTGAAGTCAAACCCCATAACTTTGGAGAATATAATTTCTTGTCTTAATATGAGAGTATATCACATTTCACTGATGACCAGGGCTCACATCTATGGTGCATATTTTTATCTATAATAAAAAAAAAAAAAAAGAAAATACATATGCATGTGATCAGAAAGTGAACATATTAATTTCAGGCAGATGAACCTTTCCTAATATTCAGATTCGTGCTTCCTAGAATTAATCGTAATCAGTCTCCATTATTCCTCAGCCCCATGGGCTAATTTCTCCATGGTTACTGTTTGTTTTGCGTTCTCCAGCTGATACAATTTTGTTATCTGAATAATTTTCAAAATGACATTAAGATTTCTAAGGCACTATCTTTTTACAGACATACACAGACTTAAAAATTCTTCCCATGGACATTGAAATATAATACAATTTCTCTCATCTTTAATAAACTCTCTTTTGATCCTAAATCTCTGGTCCCTTTTCTTGGCAAAACCCTACCTCAACACCTCAGGAGTTTTACTGCTTTATTTGTTACTGAGGTCCCATGACTCTCTTCTCATTGTTTTTTGAATGAACTCTGAGCTTTCACACAACCATTTCACTGAAAGTTCTTGTGTCAAGGGCACCAACAATCTCTGCATTGCTAAACCCCATGGCCAATTGTCATTAGTTATTTACTCCTCCATGGAAGAATTTCTTCATTAAGCTCCAGGAAATCTCCTGATTTCCTCCCTATAGCTGTCTACTCTATTCATGTCTTCAGTCTGCAAACACTATGAGGGCCACGGGGCTTAGTCCTCGGACCTTTATGGTTTTTGCAGCACTACTTTTATGGCGACCCATTTAGCATCATGGTTCTGGGCACCTCTGATACACTAACAATCTCCAACATATAAGTACAGCCAAGAGTTTGTGACTCACACTGCTAGCTATCTAGTCCCTTTCCACTCAAATTAATAACAAAATTTCAAAAGCATCATGTCCAACACAGAACTCCTGGTATTATGTCTTCTTAAAAAATGGCATAGGTAGTTATTTTTCATTTTCTAGGACAAAAGTTTTGGACCCATCTTTGACTCCTCTATTTTTAAAATGTCAGCCCTATCATCATCCTTGTTAGGCCTACCCTTAAAATAAACCCAGAATCAAGTCAATTCTCATCGCCTTCACCATAACGACCCTCATGCTAGTTTCTGTTACCTCAATAGCACCTAATTTACTTTTCTACTTTCAGAATCACTCTCCTCTAATCTATTCTCAACAGAACAGCAAAGGTAATTTTTCTAAAATGTAGGTCATATGTGTCACAAGTATGCACAAAACACTTTAATAGCTTTAAATTCAAGGTGAAAGACCATGTTCTTTCAATAATATGCAAACCCACCATGATGGCTCCCAGCTTATTTCTTACCATTTTTTCTGCCTTAGCCCCATTGGCCTCCTTGTCATTCCTCCAATGTACTAAGTTCACTTCTGTGTCAGGACAGCCACAGTTCTGTAAGCTGTGCTTAGAAATATCATCTCTTAAATTTCCTTAAAGATTATCCATCTGGGTGGCGCCTGTGGCTCAAGGAGGAGGGCACTGGTCCCATATACTGGAGGTGGCAGAGTCAAACCCGGCCCTGGCCAAAAACTGTAAAAAAAAAAAAAAATTATCCATCAATTTCTCTTGGTTCTCTTCTGAAATGTCACCTTAAGGGTGAAATCTTCCCTGTTTGCCTGTTAAACACTGTAACTTACCCTGGTCTCCCTACTTATCAATCCTCTTGCTTTCTTTTGATAGCACTTATCACCCTTCATGTGTTTTATTTATTTATTTAACTATTCTCCATCTTTTCCTACCAAAATAAAAACCTCTATGTGGACTGGGTCATTCTTTGTTTCATTAACTGATGCATTCTCATATCCTAGGAGTCACTCCGTAAATTTCTGTAGCGCGTAATAGAAACTCAAAATTATTTGGTCACTAACTAAATTAAGCAGGAATGAGAAATAAAAACTTAAAAATTTATCTAAAATATTGGAAATCAGTCTATCTGCCATGACTTTTGCAATTGTCCTCTCTAAAGGGGAACATTGTCATATTATAAATAACTTTGATTCTGTGAACTAAAGTTAAAATAGGCTAAGATATGTGGAAAAGTAGACATAGAAGAAAATCTTGAGACAGATTTCCCTGGAAGGCTAACCTACGCTTGGCATTGCTTCCTATCATGCAGGATAATTTTAAAAGACTCATCATAGATATTTTAGGGAACCCACAGAGGGGAAATAAATGCTAGGTTCCCAGGTTAAATACTTTACCTGAGGTTAGAGCTTTCATTTAGAAGAGAAAAAAGCATTCATGTTTGGGAAGAAGCTTTCAAACTAAAAGATGTTGAAGAGCTAGGTACAATGCTTAGGTAAAATGCTATAAAACTTGTTTTCCATAGCGCCTGATAAAATGTATGCACTTAATAAATATTTGCTGTGTTCGCTGTTCACTTAATTATAGCAATAAAATTTCATTACAAGATGCAGGTATGCAATCACAGTAAATCGAAGAATGTTGATTTTTAAGCAGAAAACTATAGATACATAACTAAAGATGACAAAATGTGAGCAGATATCACGTGGCAACAATTGAATATAACAAAAAATCGTTGGTTAAGCATTGTCCAGTATGTGTGCATGAGAATGTTTTTTGATGAGATTAACACTTGTCTCAGTAGATGAGACTGAATCAAGCCCTCCCTAGTGTGAGTGGACCTCATCCAAACAGTTGAAGAACTGAATGGACCAAAAAAATCGACCCCCTCCACTCATAAGAGGTGACTCCACCTAACTGCATGACATATCATCTATCCTGCCTTCAGACTCAAACTGAAACATCTGCTCTTCTTGGGTCTCCAGCCTGATGGTTTTCACACTAGAACTTACTCCATCAGCCCTCATGGGTCTCCAGTTTGCCAAGTGAAAATTTTGGAACTTCTCAGCATTCATAATCATGTCAGTTCACTTCTTATAATAGATCTCATATATATGAATCCAAATATATATTCATAAATATATTTATATGTAATATACATCATGTCAGTTCTGTTTCTCTGGAGACACTTGACTAATAGAGCTGCCAAAAGAACTTACTGTTTGTTCCAACCACAAACCAACCAAAGGCCTTTGACCTCTCTTTTCTTAGAGAAGTTACTTAGAAAGCCCATAATTCTAAATGCTTTTTCTGTTCCTTTTAGATATAAATCCTCTATCAGCCAGACATAATGTACTTAAGGACCCGAGAGACCCCTTTTATGAAATTCAACCAACCCGGAAATATAGCTGTCTTGTCTCCCAGTTCCTAACTTTAATGGACACCTAACACGAATTTGCAAAACTCTGTACTATTCCAAAGATTTAAAAAAGTTTGTTTCTCTTCCAGATAAGTATAAATTATAATAACAAACTCAGATGGCCCAGTCACATTGCCTAACTCTCCGCTAACACCCTTTGATACTTTTCCTTTAGCACAGCCCAATGTTTTCCCACTAATGTTTTCAGGGAGGTTGAGTCCAGTTAACACAGGTGTCTCTGTCTCCTACTGCAGCAGCCTGAATAAAGTCTGCCTTGTACTTTTAACAAGTAGCTAGAGGATAATTTCTCTTTGACACTGCTCAATCACACTGCAGAGTGTCACACTGCAGAACAGAAACTTGCTTTAGAAATGTGGTTAAGCTTCAGTAAGATTAGCCCACATTACAAAATCCCAAAACCATAGATGTTGGCGTGGATGTGGAGAAAAGGGAACACTTCTGCACTGCTGATGAGAATGCAAACTAATATCTTCCTTTTGGAAAGATGTTTGGAAAATACTTAGAGATCTAAAAATAGACCTGCCATTTGATCCTGCAATTCCTCTACTAGGTATATATCCAGAAGACCAAAAATCACTTTATAACAAAAATACTTGCACCAGAATATTTAATGCAGCCCAATTCATAATTTATAAGTCATGTAAGAAGCCCAAGTGTCCATCAACCCATGAATGGAATAATAAATTGTGGTACATGTACACCATGGAATACTATGCAGCCTTAAAAAAGATGAAGACTTTACCTCTTTTATGTTTACATGGATGGAGCTGGAACATATTCTTTTTAGCAAAGTATCTCAAGAATTAAAGAAAAAGTGTCCAATGTACTCAGCCCTACTATGAAAACTATTTATAAGCACCCACACTTCCATATGAAAGCTATAACCCAGCTATAGCCCAAGATGAAGGGGAAAGAGGAGAGGGAGGGTGAAGGGAGGAGGCGAGGTGGAAGGAGAGTAATTTGTGGGACCACACCTATGGTTCATTTTACAAGGGTATATGTTAAATCTACTAAGTGTAGAACATAAATGCCTTAAGACAATAACTAAGAAAATGCTATGAAGGCTATGTTAACCAGTTTTGTGAAAGTATTTCAATTGTATATGAAACTAGTCCATTGTACTCCATAATTGCATTAATGTGCACAGCTATGATTTAATTTTAAAAATGCAAAAAAAAAAAAAAATGTGGCTAAGAACATAAAAGGCAATGAAAATTTATTTAATCATTTTTTTTTCCTCCCTGTTGAACAATGACCACTTAGTCTTTCATTTTGCAATGGGCTCCACAAATTATGAAGCTGGTCGTGGTAATAGTAGGCCCAGTAACAAAGGTGGCATGGTGGTAGAAGTAGTAGCAAAAGGAGGAGAAGGAAGAGAAGGATGGGAAACAGTAAGAGGAGAGGAAGAGGGGCAGCCAAAGCTAACATTTATTAAGTAATTGCTTTAGACCAGGGTCTGGGTACGTATAAGTTTATTAAACCTCATAAAAGTGATAAGATACTATACTAATCCAAATCCTGTTTTAGCTGTGAAAATCTAAGGCAACAAAGAAGTTCAGTATTCTAAATGGTATATCTGATATAGGGGAGTGATAGTAGAAATGGAATAGAAAACAGAACAGATGAAAAAGGGAAGAAATATAATCGAAAGGAAATGATAAAAATCTTAGATTGAAGAAAGGATTCCATGGCAAGCGTGTTTTTATTTCATCTTCTTTTTGATTTAGAGGATTAAGTGGGTGTGGAATAACAGTTGAAATCATCTTGAAGCATAAGACAGCAAGTTTAGCTTTAGTTAAACTGGGTTTATACCAAGATATCTAATAGACACTTGGAAATATGAGCCAGTTGCTCAAGAGAAAAATGAAACAGGAAAGAAATTTGGAATAACCCAGGAAGATGGTATTAGAGTCCAGAAGAATATATGAGATTGACAAATGGGAAAAATAGTCAAAGAAAGAAACTTAAACAAGCTACATTTAGAGATCTAGGTGAAGAAGGGCCAGAAATTGGAACTGAAAGTGCTTTTTCTTTCTGGGGCTTGCTTGCAGTGCCATTTAAATCCGGAGAGAAATGGTTTAAGTAAGCAAGTTTTCAAGAGTTCTAAATGTGGCAGAGAGCTCAAGAAGCAATGAGAAATTACTGAGAACAGAATATTGGAGTTAGGAATAAACACTGGTGACTGTCATGAGAGCAATTCCAGTGCAATGAGAGGTGGGAGCCAGGTTTTAACTGTCTACAAAGGGAATTATTGGCAAGAAAGTCAAGGTCGTTGTTCCTTTCAGATGTTTTGGAATTGAAGGAGAGGAATGGATAAGATGGTGGAAAAAGTAGAGCCAAGGAAATATATTTTAGGATCAAAGAAGTTTGCCTCATTTAAAAGATAAAGGGACAAAAGAATTGAGAAGGCAAAGAGACAATGTAAATTATGGGGAACTGTTTCTTACACCCCTCTATTTTGCACTCTTTCCATGCTTGGTTTAATCCTCAGCTCTTCATGTAGCCATGAATCTCGTGAGCTTGGTATTATTAGGTATTCCAGGTTTTGACAGTTTCAAGCATATAATTTTAGCAATTGGCTTTATCTATTTTCATCAATCTATAAAACTGGTCTTTGGCCAACCCTCATAAGTTCACTCCGTAAGAGCAGCCAAAGTGGATATTTTTGTGAAAAAGCTTATAAAATATGTAAGTAAAAGTTAAAAAATAAAATACAATTATATGGAAAGTTTACTAATTCATGATAGTATTGCTGCTTTTTCCTTCTCCTTAAAAGAATTTCTAAGGATAGCCATAAGAGTTGTCTTTGCTACTCCCATACAAGTGTCTGCCTGAAACTCAATCTTGTCTGCTCTGTCTACATACCAAGTTTGAGTTATCATTGTTTTTTTATTCAACTGTGCCTGTATCCTAAAACAATAAGGGTAGAAAAGAAGCTATTATGCCAGTGAAAAGGCTATGGGTCAACTCCAATAAAAGTGAGCCATTCACCATTGTTCATTTATGTGTATAAACTGACATATTTGCACCTTCTTTTCCATCACAAAGGACTCCATCTTAAAGAGAGTGTACTATGGTTAATATGATTATGTGTGGCATCAATCTTTCTCCCTGTTACATTCCATTTTTACAATCTATAAGAGTCATAAACTTGGAGGATTTTATTGGAAAGACAAGGTGGCAGAGTTATGGAAATGACTCAGAAATGATGTTTCCGTGCCACAACAATGTTGATTTACTTGTAATGCTAAACACATTCCACTAAGTCAGACACAGCTCTTGGGAAAGGGATGACTAATTAGCTCAGTGACTTATCCGCCCACATGCTCTGCTGATTCTGATACATTAAAACATTTTATTAGCCTGCAAGGTCAGGAAATCTTACTGTGTGGGTAGTATTTCTAAAAATTTAATAGCAATAGCCTGATGTTAGTTCCTTTGCATTTGTAGACTGGTGATGAATCGTCAAAGAATAATAAACTCATATACGTATTTCTCAGAACTTCTTTGCACATAGAAGTCTCAACAAAGACAAATCTTTAACATGGAATAATCACTGGCATAGTCAGATAATCAATTATACATGTATTGGGGAATAAATTTGGTTGTCTACAAATTTAGAATTTGATAATTTCCATATGAGATAGAGACTTGAAACTCATGGTTGTGTATAAAGTGTCCTCTTTATGCATTACCATTCATTAAATCATATTCTACAGATATTTCTACAGAATGACATGTCTCAGGGTATCCAATGAGTAGTAGTGTCAATTTTAGGATGCCGAACAGAACCAGAGTAACTGACTATTGTAATAGAGATTCTATAATCACAAGAGATATTAGCTTGTATTTGATCTTAAGCAGGTAGAAGACACACAGACTGTAAATTTGATTTCCAACATCACCATCTATAATCATTAGTGAATCACAAATATTGCATTAACTTAGACTACTTTGGACCATTTGAATTGGGAGGATCATATTCATCTTTGGTTTTCTAGAATTGGCTAAATTCTACAGTCAGTGTACTTCCTGTGTACAAGAGATGGTAACACTTATTTCTAGGCAGACAATTGCCTTTTCTGCTAAATACTTTGAATATTTTATACATTTTATTAGCTTTTCTCTTTTTACCACAAAAGATTTTGAAGCAAAAATGCTGTGAGAAAAAGGGAAAATTTGTGGAAATCAAAACAAAGCCATGGGACAAAAAATAAGTGGAATAGGTTATTTTCATACAGAGATAATTAGATTAATTTGAAGCTGGAAATATTTACAGGCCACATGTTTTATACCATTTCATGTCCCAAACAATGTAAATTATAAAAGCATACAATAAGTGTTTTTTTTCTTTTTTCATTTTGGACTCAAATTAATCACTTTCCACTAAATTTCTATATTTTAAGGACTATCTAAAAGAACATATAAAATTACTTGACCATAAGAAAAAAATAGAAACAAACTTAATGAATTAATTTCTTTTATAACTTTGTGTAAAATCATGATAATTCTTTATTCAAAATCAGTTAATTACCCAAATCCTTGGTGATTAGAAATATGTTTGGTCACAAATAATGCTTTTTCATTCTTTTCTAATATTTCCTCATTCAGACACCTATCATATACACAAAAATGATATAAATTGCTTTGCATACATTTTTTTTCTCACAAATTGTGCTGTTCTGACAAGTCATGGATTTGTCATGTGTCTCTAAGTTGTAAGAGTACAAGGAAGATGCTGAGAGAATGGGGACCAAAGACCCCATTTTTGGCAAAGGAAAGCACCCCCAGAAAAAGAGAAAAATTAAAAAGTAAGCTGAGTGAGTTGGAACAAAGAAAAGTCAGCTCATTTACATTTAAGCAACCATTGCTAGCAAGCTTTCTGCCTTTCCTGCCTTTTCTGAAATTCTAGCCTGTTGGGGATACAGCTTACAAATACCCTGGTGGGTCTGTGAGCACTCTGAGGAGAGTAATGGCCATAGAAGAGATTATGACAAGTGCTAGAAAAGATACATCTTCTAGGATATTTCCTGCCCATTAAACATGCAAAGCAGATACCCATTGTGGAGATTTGCATTTGCCTGGGGCAAAGATGAGGGGAGTAGCTCAAGCCCTGAGATATGGGCAGAAGAGCTTATATCCCTTATCGCAGAGGAAAATCCTCTGTGGTGGTGATGGGAGGAAAATTCCTCCCTCCCACCAATTCCTCAGAGGAGATTAACACCAGTGGCATTTTACTCCACAGGAACTAGTGGAGTTTAACACTTCCCTAGAAATCTGTGTGTGTGATCTCAAGTAGCAGGCTCTCCCAAAACAAGGCTCAGATTTCAGATTTCTCAAGGCTACCCTTAAGGTTAATAATAACAATAGGAGCTGATATGCTCAATCAGAGAAACTGCTGGTATCTTACCCTCTGAGCAAATAGACTTCAATAAAACCAGAGTGGAGCGAACACTCTGGGCCATTGCCAGAAGCCACAAATGGGTAATGGACCCCTGAGCTCACACCTTTAATTCTAGTCTATGTCTCAGGTCTCTTTCTTTACCATTGTTTCTAAGTCAATATTTCTTCAGTCAGTTGCAGCCAGTTTCCTCAGGTTGTAGCTGACCCTGCCTCTGGGTTGGGACCCCAACATTTGGTGCCCAACGTGGGGCATGACAGAAGATTATAGGTGATTGGGATGTCATACATCTGAGTTCAAATGGAAGTTCTGCTGGAACAAAACTTACTGTGTAACCTTGAATACATATCAGAGTCTATCTCTTCTTCAAAGAGAAGCTAAAATGATGTGATCCAGTTAAATGGCCACTAAGAATTCATCAAACTCAAAAAAGCTGCTAGTTTTGTGCCTGCTACCTTGCACCCAGAATTTCAGCACTTATGCAAATAAAATGTGAATGCATTGGAACTTCAGAGATATGTGTGGGGGGGAAATTACATCTAAACACATTTGAAATCTGGCATGAAGTGAGAAAATCAATAAATGTTTAATTTATGACCAAAAATATATTCAAGTATACTTACCCAAAGTAGGGCATATTTTGATTTTAAACTTTGCTTTTAAATTAGAAACAAGAATTCCTCCTTCTCCTTTATAGGAGAGGTGTTTTACCTACCAAATCATGTGGACATTAAAAATAACTATAATGATGTGAGAATTTGGGTTGGAAAGAAGGAACACTGTTTCACTTAAATGGTGCTGTATCTATACCAGGTGGCCTCAAACTTTTTAAACAGGGGACCAATTCACTGTCCCTTAGATCGTTGGAGGGCCAGACTATAGTTTAAAAAAAAGAACTATGAACAAATTCCTATGCACACTGCACATATCTTATTTTGAAATAAAAAACAAAATGGGAACAAATACAATTCACACTGCTTCATGTGGCCCACTGGCTGCAGTTTGAAGATGCCTGATCTATACTATATCTACTAACTCTACACCCCAGAAATTCATTAATTTCAATCCTTTTCATATGCATTTTGCTTATTGAACTGAAGTCATTAATGTGCATCACATCTCCTTAAACTCAGCTAAATTACTTAGAGCCACAGTAAGGGATTATGTTTTTGCACATATGAAAGGGAAAAAAGAATTTTCTATTGTGGTAGATTTATGAAGTCTGAACAAGTAATTTAACCACCAATCATAATGTGAGTAAAACAAACATTAAGGATACCAAAACACATATCATTCATACCAGAACATTTTTTCATTAGCATTCCAGTGAATTAGAAACTGGGATTGTAAATGAGTATATCAACAAGGAGAGAAGTCAGTTTCTACATGAGTAATTTGGAGAATGAATGCATTCAAATGAGATGGAGGTAGCCAAGCCTGGTGTCAGCAATATCCTCATAATATTAGCCATGTCACAATGCCCTTGAAGGAGGATTCTTAGGCATCCATCTGTAAGATGTACGGAGGAGTTTTCACCAAAAGAGGCTAAAAGCTTGGGACCCATCGGCTTTGTCTAAAGACAAATGATCAGCAGAAAGATTGCTTTACAGATGAACCACCAGTCTCCAACCCTGCCCAATTCTAGGAACTCATTTAAAATCCTACTACTAAAAATACATGTTTTTAAAAACCATAAAATTGTGTATTTTTCCATACTATGCTAAACTAAAAAAAAATTTTAACGTGTAATACACGAAAAGGAGAATAATACTAACTTAATTCAGAGCAATTATTTTTAGGTCATTTTGAAAAGATGTACAAATATATAACAAGCTAATGTGTTGAACAATAAATACAACAATCTTCTTGGGATCTTCTGAAATTAGTTAGGAGCAAATTAGACTTTCTAGATTTCCATTGATTGGCATTTACAAATGGAGACAGAGATGGTCTTTTATTACCAGTAATAAAACCTTATTCATGCCCAGAAAAACATATGCTATACTTGGGAGAGAAAAAAAAAATAGAGCAGGTAAAACCTCTATGCTCATGTTTTCCTGTTTTCCTCTAGGATGGATGCCCTAAAAATGGTATATAAAATGAATTTGTATGTCTTGTTTGAACAACAATCATTAAGCCCTGCTATTTTCCAATTTAGAAAATAGTGAGATTATTCTCATGGAATATGGAATGTCTTTAAAGAAGAAAAATATATGGGTGTTTATAACTATATCTCTTTGAAGGTGTCATGCTTTCTGGCCTCTATACAGAATATGTAGCTTAACTGCTTCAGATTCTTGAGCCACAAAATGAGATATGCAATGATCAAACACTTAGTATTAATTCAGCTTTTATGCTACGTCCTGTATAAGTTCAGGTTCACAGGGCTGTGAAGGAGAAATATATCGTACACAAGAAAGTAGGGATGAGTCACATGGATTTGTAATCCACTGGCCTATTCAATGCTGCGTTCTGAATTTAAATCACCCTCAAAAATAGGAAACATGAACTTAAGAGACTTTAGATCACAGAAATAATGAATACTTAGTCAAAACAAACAAATAAAATTCCTACAGGTAGGTAAAAATGTAAATGTCCAGAAAGGTTCTATAGTTCCAAAGCCTGCCTCTGGTACTAGCTCACACCTGTGACAAGCCCAACTAAATTAATAGACATGAACATGAACTGAAAAAAAATTACTGCGCTTTTATTACCCTTCATGTTAGCTAATTAACCCATACTGTGACATCCATCTAAAAATACTTTCCTTATCCCTGGTCCTATATTCATACATATTTAGGAAAGGCAAGTGAAAGACTTAGACAAATGTACAAGCAGTTTGAAGAATGGTCTAAACCAAAAATTACTGTGCATAATATTCATTAATTCACTTATTGACTCAATAATAATTTATGAGCTCTGTCACAGCATCATGGATACAAATATATGAAAATCTTCCCCTGTGCCCTGAACGAGTCAGAGTTTAGTCTACTAGCCATGCACTTGCGCAGAAGCAAATAATAACAGAGATGACAAAGCAGCTGCAAAAAGGAGGAGGTGTTGCTCTGGGGTAGACAGGGAGGTGTGCAGTGTCCCCACACCCAGTGAACTGTGTTTTGTTCAACCATCTAGTACTATTAAATCCCATTTCACTCAGTACCTGAAGAATAAATGTGTTTGATACTAGGCTGGTGTGCTACTTATGAACTTTCCCCACTCCTCAAGCTCCGATGTAGAATTCCAGCTCCCCAGGGAGCTGCAAGGAGACCTGTCTCCATTAAGCAGGGCTCTGGAGAGCAGATGATGAGGTTTGACAACTAAATTCTCAAACTTGGCTTGGCGCCCGTAACACGATGGTTACAGCTCCAGCCACATACAGCCAGGCTGGTGGGTTCAAGCCCAGCCTGGACCAGTTAAACAATGACCACTGCATCAAAAAAATAGCCATGTGTTGTGGCGGGTGCCTGAGTCTGCTGTGAACTGTGATGCCATGGTACTCTACTGAGGGTGACATAGTGAGACTCTGTCTACAAACAAATAAATAATAAATAAAATTAAAAAAAAAAGAAAAAAAAATAATTCTCAAATGCACCCAAGGAAATATGCTACACACCCAATTGCTGATATCACAGCCGCCACCAGGTGGTCAAGGGAGTACTTGGAAGGTGAACATAATTCACTTATCCATGACCAGCAGAAAATAATCAAAAGAATAAGTAGCGACATAGCTGCCATTCCTATTTTTCAATCTCACTTGAATGTTCGTAAGGTGATTAATGAAACCAAATTTGTATTCAAAAATCTAGCTGCTATTATAGATGATTTAGTTTTCTGGCATCTGCAAGTAATAGGAAAATGGAATAGACACCTAGATAGAAATTTCCCAAATACCACTGAAGAAAAGCAATCCTGGAAGTAAAGGCCAAGGGAAATTCAGCACCAATAAGCTCTTCCTTCTTCACACACACAAAAAATCTCTTACTCTCTTCCAACACACGGTCAAGGTCTGTGCTTGGCTTTGATGTATCCATGTCAGCAACCTTCCTTCTCAGGAGTGGGATCCAGGATTGAGATGTGGGTCGGGGGTAAAAAAAGACTTGAGCTCCCTCTTGTATTGTTTTTCAGTCTTTCTTTTGAGACTTTTTCTCAGTTTGGAAGACCCCAAACTCTCCTAACTTACCTTTCTCTTTCCAACCCCCTTGTTTTTAATATTTTCAGTACATGTGGGTAAAATATTGTCACCAATCCAAGGATGAAGAGATGTCTTTTTGCTTTGTAAATGGCCCCTAGCTAGCCTTCCATCAAAAGTGACTCCTCCAAGGATTGTGACTATAAAGGAAGACTCAGTCAGCTTAGAGCCAGGAAGCCTGGAGAACATTGACCTAGAGAGCTTATGGGAAGGACAGCACTTCAGGGAAAAGGGGCTTATTCCCTAGTGGTTGAATAAATGACTAATAAAATCTGGGTTTGTCTTCTAATGTGGAACTAAGAGTTTCTTTACATCTTTTCCCCAGTATTTAGTATAGTTTACCATGTCTAGTTACTCATCAGATCTCAGCATAGTACCTAGTGTACAATTAACATTTAATAAAAGTGAGCTAACCAAAATAATAACTACACAAATTACCTTTGACAACAAGGACTTATTTGTTCTGCTTGAAGGTGGAGTATAAATGAGATCTTGCCTCTGGGGGTTAAGCGTGGAATAATAAACTTCAAGAAGTGAAATGAATAAATTCTCTCTGTGACTCGAAGTGCCTGCCACCCCAAAGTTAAGATGTATAGTAATCACTTGTTCAGGCAGAGTAATTATTGCTTAAAATATATATAAAATAAACAAAAAGCAAAAATAACAACAAACTTTTCTCACTGAGAAAAGCACATAAATGATCAAGAACTGAAGTAGCTGATGTTTTGAAGTTGATGCTTTTACTAATTATTTACAATCACCTACAATAGGTAGGAAATAAGCTACCTTTCCAGAAAGGACTATATGATCTATTACTCTAATCTCTAGCAATAAATGAGTGACACAAACTAAAAGGTAAAAATGAATCAAAATAATATATTTGTCTTAAAATTGAAAAATACATTTTACTGTAATTTTCTTTTTTTTTTAATTTTGCTTTCAATTGGCTTTCAATTGTCATAATTTGAAGTTTTTTTTTTAATTCTCTTTTTTTTTCTTTTATTTATTTATTGTTTTATTGAGATAGAGCCTCACTTTGTGGCTCTTGACAGAGTGCTGTGGCGTCATAGCACACAACCTTCAACTCTTGGGCTGAAGTGATTCTCTTGCCTCAGTCTCAGGGAGTACAGGTGCTTCCCACAACGCCTGGCTTTTTCTTGTAGAGATGTCTCACTTTGGCTCAGGCTGGTCTTGAACCAGCCTCCCAGAGGGCTAGGATTACAGGCTTGAGCCACCACGCCCAGCCAATACTTTAGTTTTCTAAAACCAGAATGAATAAAACAGTAGCAGGCACAAGGCAGAAAATGCTTTATGAGGTTGACTTAAGTAGAATTAATTCTCTGATTCTCTCTTATTTTTCTCTTGGTTCAGTCATTAGGAGAGGTTATCTTTGCTGTGTGAGGTATAGTTGACATTTTTTACAATACATTTTTTTTTTTTCTTTCAGTTTTTGGCCAGGGCTGGGTTTGAACCCACCACCTCTTGCATATGTAGCCGGCGCCCTACTCCTTTGAACCACAGGCACCACCCAGTAAAATTGTTTTTAATGAACACAAATAAACAATTCATTCTAAGATCATTTTACAAATTTCCACTAGAAATAATCAAAACAACTAGAAGCTGAAGTCAAATGTTAGAAATAGAAAATGTAAAGGAAAAAGTCAGTACATTTTATGAAGGATTTTATAAATAAGCCAAGCATGAAATGAAAACAATAATGAATCTGACAGTGTCATTCCACAAGGAGTAGAAGGTAGCATGTCTGTCTGTAAAAGGCCAACAGAAAATATTTTTCTTCCTCATATTTCAGGGTTTCTCTACAAAAGGAAAAGTAAGTGAACTTAAGAAATCTGAATTCCATCATATTCTTAAATTTTCTGATGAAAAGATTTTATATTAATGCTGTGCGTTAATAGTATCTGTTTTAAAGTTTTTAACTTGTCAAAAACATATTCTGAACTTTATCTAAAGAGAAGCAAGTCAGTGAAGTTATTTGAATTTTCTCTTTTATAGTCTATACCCTTTAGAGACACAGTGCTAGAATTCTTAATCTGCAATCAAGGTGCCATGTATAGGTTTTCAGGAATCTGAGAAATTCTGAAATTAGTTGGGATGATTTGTCTGTATATACATATGTGCATATTTAAAGAGAGGAGATAAGACTTCAGTAATTATTAAATACATCTGCATGGGTAAAGGTTCTCCAGAGAAATAGAACCACTGGTGTGCATGTGTGTGTGTGTGTGTGTGTGTGTAGAAATTTATTATGAAGAATTGGCTCACGTAATCAAGGACACTGAAAAGTCACTTGAGTCACATGATCTAGGAAAGCCAGTGGGGTAATTCCAATCCAAGTAGAAGGACTGAGACGTAGAGGACTAATGGTTCCAGTCCAAGGGCAGAAGGCTGGCAGACCAGCTCAAGCAGTCAGGGAGAAGGAAAAAAGGCAACCTCCCTCGGCCTTTTGTTCTCTCCAGGCCTTCATCAGATCAGATGATGTCCGCCCACTTTGGGGAGGACGATCTGCTTTTCTCAATATGCCAGCTTAAATACTTGCCTCTTCTAGAAACGTCTTCACAGACACACTCAGAAATGATGCTCAGTCGCTATCGGGGTATCCAATGGCCTGGTCAAGTTGACACCTAAAATGAACCCTCACAATGTCTCTGATCCACAAAACAGTGAGAACTGTTGAAAGTCTATACCACTATCCTTCCTTCCCTGAAGACTGAGTCACTTGATCTATTTTACTTAATCAGCCAAATCCAGTAATAAATCTAATGTCTTTCTGGTTCTATTTCATTTGCATTTTTTTACCTACAGTTTAGTTTGGCCTTAGTCATCTTCCCGTCTAAATATGCATCACTTCCTTACAAATTCAGCTGTCTCCTGGCTTCAGCTACACTTTCTGCTGTTGAAACCTCAATCTCTGATCACTCTCATGAGATAAATGAACAAAAGTGTAGCAACTTTCACGTATTAACATCTTCACTGAGTGTTTGTAAATGAACTGGTTAACATTCACTCAAGTTCTATTGTGACTTCTTAATTCCTTGTAATAGTCAATCTCATAATCCACCCAGTTTCCCAAAGTCACCGTACATCATACAATATTGTACCTTGTCCTTCAAATGTCTTAACACAATAACTAAGAAAATGCCAGAAAGGCTATGTCAACCAGTGTGATGAAAATATTTCAAATTGTATATAAAACCAGTGCATGATACCCCATGATTGCATTAATGTACACAGATATGATTTAATTAAAAAACATTTTTTTCTGAATAAATCTCTTGGATCTTCTTTTTATCCACACTGTCAATATCTAACTTCAAGTTCTTACAAGGCTTACATAAACAACTTTATACTGAGTCTTCCCTCTTCTTAACTTACTCAATTTTTCTACTAATGTTAGCAAAATTAACTATCCAAAAAGCAAATATTTCTGAATAAACATTGTTTTCTAGCTGTCTTAGGCTCTTATCACTTACCACACTGCATTTATATATATAAAAGACATCTTAGAAGACAGCCTAAGACAGCTAGAAAACTGTAGCTTTAAGTGTCTCATTCACCTTTCTGGTGATTCACATGGTCCAGCTCAAAGATAATATATAAATAATATTATAGAAGCAATGACTGTCAAAATTTGTGCTTCCCCTTCATTATTGTTGAGTTCTTACTAGCACAGAGCTGCCCCACTGTGGACTTTGTTTCTCAGCTCCCCTGTAACGCGTGTGACTAGCGCTCAGCAAGGAAATTTTAGCAAAGTGGTATATCACTTCTATACTAAGGATTTTAACAACTTCATATTTTCTGCCCTCAATTTCTTTCTTCCACTACCTGAATACACAGAATTCCAAGGCACTGAAGAAGGAAGAAACCAAAATCTAGAAGAAGTCTGAATTCCTGAAGAACAACCTGGAGGTGAGCTACCCACTTGCTGGAAGAAGTCACTGGAAAACACCATGAAGAGTAAGTTTCTATTGTACTGAGACATGTTTGTTGAAGGTTTTATAGCCACTATTTACTCCAACTAATATAAGTAGTCAATAAAGTATTTTTAGATGAATGTTTATAATACACCTACAATATCTGCCCAAGTTCAAATACAGCAAAAAAGAAAGGATTCCTTTCCTACATTTCCCAAAATGTGGTATAGTACAGTGGTCTGGGATTCATTACATACTGCTTCCCTCAAATTTAGAAGAAAAAACAAAATATCTTTATAACATTTCTCCATTCTAATAGTTTTTCTACATTAGCACAAAATTAGAAGCACTGCTTTGCTTAAGAAAGAAAAAAAGAACAACACAAACAATTAAGGAGCATCTACAATAAGGTGACAACTAATTAGGGCGTTAGAAGCATTTGGATAAAGACCTAGTTAAATCTCTCTAAGAAAAATAGGCTTAATTATTTGAGTAACCATATTATACACATTACTTCTTCATATAAATCTGTGTGAGTATCTTGGGATTGTTTATTTTCCCCAATTTATATGTCCATGATTTTTCCCATTTTTTTCATAGTCAATATATTTCAGAAAGTGAATTAGTGAGAAAAGAAAATTTAATCAAGAAGTTTCCCTCCAGCAATTTATCCTTCCCATAATGCATTAGAAATTTGTGAGATGAAATTTTTTTAATGCATGTCGTGGTGGTGAATTGGTAATATGGACATATATTTGTAATTGAAGTCTATATAAGTATATTCATTGTTTTACAACACATGCTCAAAGTCCAATAATTACTATATTTGCTGATCTTACTATCTGCAGAAGGATGAAGTCTGTTGCCTGCTTGATCGTTGAAACTCATAGTCCATAGACCAACTGCATCATGTCACCCAGAGTTTGTTAGCAATGCAGTATCTTAAGTCCTATCCCAATCAATTTGTTTGTATGTTAATATTTGTGAAGCACTACTCTAGGAGACAAGAACATAAAGAATGGCTTAATGAGAGTTCCAAAAGAATTGTACTATCCTAAAAAAAATTATTCCAATTTAAATAAAATGTTTCTTTAAATTATGATTTCTGAGAATGATATAATCATTTGCCTCATTAACTATTCAGTATTAAGCAATAAGGTTCAGGGGAAACAGACTAAATTTTCCTTTGTGGGTTTCATGTTGGAAAAGATGATTCCAGTAAAAGTAATGGGAGAAATATATACTTCTATAATTGTTAAGTAGAAAGAAAACCTTGAGAGCACAAGTCAGGGCAGGCCTTTGAGATGACTTAATCCAACAACTTGGGCTTCTTTTGCTAGCACTTCTCTTGTCTTTATCCTCCTGGTATCACTTTATCTAGAAGCTAGCAAAAAAATAGCAGTAGAAGTTTGCACAAGGTTGTGTGCATGGCAAAATCATGGCCAGAGAAATACAGCCCATCTATTTCTGTGGGTAACACTTAAGAAAGAAGGAATTTTCTCCAGAATTTCCCAGCAAATTCCTCTTGCATATTATCGTTTGATCGGGGTAGCATGTCCCATGTAGTTTCTGATACAATGATTATGAAGGAGCTGAAAGTATCTTGATTGACCTATTTTCTTGGCTCAGTCCCTCCAACTGGTTCTCAAGTTGCTAATAAATAATGAAGGGGAGGCGTGAATGTTGAGAAGCCAAGCAGAATGATCACCAAAGGTTACATTTCTTTTATTAGACTTTTCATCACTCTGTCCGCCTCCTCTCAGGTCCTCTACATAGTCACATTGCCACATGGCCTTCTGACACTTCTAATAAAACTAGCTGCTTAAACCTCATGGCACTTGTCCTCATTTTTCTCACTGTTGCTGTTATGTCCAATGCTCTACTTCTACTCCCCTGTTTCCCCGAAAATAAGACAGTGTCTTATATTAAGTTTTGCTCCCAAAGATGTGCTAGGTCTTATTTTCAGGGGACGTCTTATCTTTCCTGTAAGTAGGTCTTATTTTCGGAGGATGACTTATTTTCGGGGAAAGAGGGTCTTTGGAGGAATGAATGTTTTTGTTTTTCTCAGCATAATTACTACACAAAAAAGTCTGTTGAGGCCATCCGATCTAAGATGACCTCCATCTCCAGGAATATCTATCATGTGTATTTATAAGTACATTATAATACAGGGAATCCATATAAAAATTAATAGCTTATTTAATTTGAGGCCACTGTTTACCATACATGGCAAAGCAAGAGAGAGTTCTGCTGCACTTTAGATAATCGACTTGAATGTGCTTCCTGCAATTGTCAAAATATATTTTACATTAAATGATGCCAAACAACCTAATAATCATATTTTCTCTTTTAGGTAGAGAAAAACTATGTCACACAGAAGTGAAAGTAGGTAATTTAAGCACAGTTCCAAATTTCTTTGAAATCCCCAACACATTCTGGAGTCAAGAAAACTTCAACTTAATCTGTCACAGGATTGCTATAGTGTGATATTTTCTCTTCTTATCTGTCAATAAGATAGACTCTTCCCTGCCTGGTTAAGCATCTGACATAGAGTAGGTTTTCAAACTATATTTGTTCAGTAGAAAATTGGAATCTTCAGGAAATTGGCTGAAACTTCTATGTATTTTTCAAATGGTCTGTGAATTTTGCCTTATAAATTATTATCATTGCTTAGTTCTCCCAACTATAATCAGAAGCTAGTAATAGCTCCGTAAAGAGGTTTTATGGTATGTGTCTATCATCTTTTTGGCACCAGAATTACTTTTTTTCTTTTATTTTATGGCTTAGAATCAATCACAAGATTGATAAGCACAGCCTAACCAGTAAGTGAAGATATTAATAATAAAAAAAGTTTGAGGAAGTCAATTTTCACTGAAATTTGCCTGATATGAATTAATAGCAACAGCTTGTAAGAGAAGAATCTGCATCATATTGGTATCCTTCATATTTAATACATGTAAATGAAATGTCTGATGAATTAATTATACCCACCATGTTTCAAAATATCTAGAATGTTATCTCATTTGGGATGTGATCAATCCTCCATCTCTCCAGATGTTATTATGTTTTTACTGCCCGGTCCATGCTCCTCTGCAAAGATTTTCCAAGCAGAAAAGTTTACAACATTTTTTTATGTCTTAAATTTCCATAGCCCTTAGTAACTCTACTAGTTATCTCTAATAGTTTTGTGACTATCAATCTTCTTTTGCACATGTAATTAAAATACTTGCAGAGCATAATGAAAATTGCATAATTTTTTGTATTCCACATGTTATTTCATAAAATAAGTAATTATTAAAAACTAATTGATTATGGCTGGACGTGGTGTCTCATGCCTGTAATCCTAGCACTCTAGGAGGCTGAGGCAGGTGAATTGCCTGAGCTCACAGGTTCAAGACCAGCCTAAGCCAGAGCGAGACATTATTGGCCTGAGCCAGAGCAAGACCAGCGGACGCCTGCAGTCCCTGCTACTCAGGAGGCTAAAGCAAGAGAATCACTTGAGCCCAGGAGTTTGAGGTTGCTGTGAGCTATGAGACCATGGCACTCTACCGAGGTGACAAAGTGAGACTCTGTCTCAAAAAAATTAAATAAAATAAACAAAAAAAAAATTGATTGGGAAAAAAGTTCACCTAGGTGTCCATTTCTTTCCTCCATCTCTAAACTAAATGTAACACTTTTAAAAAACGTGGTAAAAATTATTATGTTTTAAAATTATCTAGTCCACCTTACAATAACCTCCATATTTGCAGCCTCCATCCTCTGATGGCAACTAGTTAAATGATTCAGTGATGGTGAATCTTCTCTGGACCCTTCATGTTGGGCTGTTATTATTCTGCTTCCTCTAGGGTCTACCCACCACTAGTGACAGCTATAACAATTTTTATTAACCTATATAACTACAGTACAATTTTTTCCAAAGCTATATTTCAGTAAATACTTCCAAGATTTGTCTAGCAAAGAATGAACATATTAAAGATATTTAAATTAAGTATATTTTGTTTTACAATATAAAAATATAAATAGGGCTCTACAATAGCACAGCCCGTAACAACAGGCAGATCACATAGCAAAGTAACGTCCCTTGAAACATAAAAATCACACAAAATAAAAACATTGATATTAATGGGAAGAAAATAACACAGTAAATTGCCTATTCTTTGAAAGTCAGTATAAAATATTAAGTAGGATGTAGGATGGAAGCTATTAGAGTTTTGTTTCTTGGATCTTTTATCTAAAGGCATTAGCAATGGTACCTTAAAATATTTGGTATTCACAAAGACTAGGAAATGTTGGACCTAAACCATTCCTATGTATTCATTTCACATATTAGTGTATTAAAGGCTACAAGATGTACACAGAAAGAAAAGTCCCTTAAATATGCTTAAAACTATGAAATAAAACTTGTAAATGTATTCAACCACAAGGATATTTCCACAGAAAACCTATTAGTTAGCAGAGGTGTTTTCAGGGACATCAACTGGGGAATTGCGGAGGTAGGAAAAAGGTATCTGTGCTGAAAAATCCAGAGAGCTAATTTCTAATCTTAGCAGAGTAACTGTAGTGCTTAGGAATTCATGCAATTACAGGAGGACACACCATGTGCATTTAGTTCCAATTAAAATAGAATCATCAGTGCATTTCATCAGCAAATAAAACATATCATACGGATATTTCTGTGTGGATGCTGTCAAATAGTAACAAACTCAATTCAGACATTTATCCTGAGGCTTGTGCTAGGATCATTGCCAAAACTGGACACGTTTTCTTCTTGTCTCTACTTTGTTTTATGTTATATTTTGTCTTCTGCTATGGAAGATCCCCCTTATGGTCTCAAAATGCTTTCTCCAGCTACTTACTGTACAATTTCTTCCAGATACTGGAGAGTATCTCTATCCCAAAATATACAACAAATTCTGAAATTGATTCCTATTAGAATAAGTCATATGCTTTTCATAAACTACTCACATTGGCCAGCCAATGAAATTCACTGACAAGGTTTATCCTCATTTCTCTGTTCGACTCATGAGAATAGGAATGGAATTATTAACGACTTTCCCCCAGTTACGAGGATCTCTCATTGGCAGACGAGATTCTAATGAATTGGAAAAAGATTCTAATGAATTGGAAAAAGATGGCATGGATACATAGAGAGCAACAAAAATAAATCCTCTTCACTAGAAGAGAATGCTGGGAAGGTTAAAATGTTTAGACAAATAAACTTAAGTACATAAATTTATAAATTGGCAAAAGCTTTAAAAAGGCAGGATAGTAAATAAAAACAATCAACTAAGCTCAGATGAATTATTAAAAACATACATGTGAACAATAAATATTGTTATTAGGGATATCTTTTTATAAATGTAATAATTTCTCTGTAAGTTAATAAAACCATTATTTTGTAATAAAAAACAACTAATCTTTATCTTCTTCAAATAATAATAAGCTATGGAAATTTAATTTAGGTCACAATTTCTGAGACAATCAAATAGTGAATAGAGATGATACATTGCTACATTTTCACATACTTAACAAAATACACTTTGATTTTGCTGATAAAATGTTAGTGCTTTTCCTCAGATCTGGGTGAAATCCATTTATTAATTATATAGTAGCTATTAATATTATATTACATGAAGTGACGTGCAAGCTTCTGAATTGAGAAATGTCAGCACCTTTCAGAGACCAAATTTGAATAGAGTTTTAGCTTACTTAAATTCAGATAATACAACACAGCATTTATATATTTTTTTGACATTATATAGAATATGTATAACCAAGAATTTTGGAAGATATGGACTATGTTTTGTTTAAAGTCAAATTAAAATAATAAATAGTGCTTATTTACATCAGAAGTTATTCTTGTCTGAAGAAGTCAATAATATAAGTTTGGAAATTATGAACTGTCCTGATAATGAAAGTTCCAAATAAGGTTGGGAGCTTGGTTTAATCACTCTGTCTTTGTATGAACACAGTGCCAACTCAAGAAAAATGCTGTGCTCCTTGGAGGTAAGCACCCCACTTCTCCCAATCATAATGCAGCTTTATACCCATCTGACTTAGAAATTCTTATTTCTAATTAAGCACTACTTTGAATCTTATGGTAGCACAATGCATCTTTTAAAATAATTTCTTTCTTGTGAGTCTGGATCCAAAGAATGTCAAAAATTCTCTGTTCTGAATATTCTCATTTATTCTTTGATCTCTGTATCACTCAACTCCGGTCTGTGCCAGTCTGAACCTCAGGCAAATGTGGGCAAAAGCTTCTTCCAGACCAGAACACCTCGATGAAATGTGTATAAAGAGCTATGCTAGAAGACCTCTATATTCTATAGACTTCAATTAAAATAAAATTATTTTCCTTTTCTTATTGCACATAACTCCTTTATTTTACTGAGCTGGAGAAGATATTAGTATAGTTATGCTCAAAATGATACTGGACCTACGTGGCAGGACTATGCAACTAGGACATGATTCAGAAATCAGACAGTGAAAAGACACACTTGGATGTGATCAAGAGGTGTTTCAGTGCCACAAAACAAAGGCAGGGAAGGATTTTAAAATATATAGCAAGATGCACTTCTACCCTTAGAAGTCAAGGAGCTCATCCCATATTGGTGTGAGGAATGCTTGATCTGACGACTGTACGTGGGACTATTTTAACCACCACTACAAACCCCAATAGGGTTTTCGTTGTGTATTAATTACATGTATATATATATATATTTTTTTGTAAAAGTAAGTGCAGAACAAACAAGATTCAGGGTTGAT
Source organism: Loris lydekkerianus (assembly GCA_963574355.1). Classification (NCBI taxonomy): domain Eukaryota; kingdom Metazoa; phylum Chordata; class Mammalia; order Primates; family Lorisidae; genus Loris; species Loris lydekkerianus. The sequence goes on along the minus strand of CAUYPK010114090.1, from coordinate 5,767 downwards.
CTCAACCTTCTGGAGTTCTTCTGAGGTCAGGGAGGAAACAGCTGCTTTTTACATCATCACACAGGCTACATGGATCTTCCCCTGGGATGACTATAGCCACGTACAGGAAGGTGTCCTGGGAGCAAAGAGGCTCTCTTGCTTCCCCCCTTGGTCAGGCCTCAGCAAGGCTCCCCCCTAGCCCCTACTCAAGCAGGTCCCTGTGCAGTTCCTGGGAGATGAAGAGACTGTTCATAAAGCCACGGAAGCTGGGGCTGCCCCCAAATAAAATTATTTTCAACTTACTACATTTACTTTGCTGATAGGTTGTGAGATACGTTTAACCTAACGAACAGCAATTTGTGTTCAGTACCGCACTAGGTGTAACAGGGTCAGAAGAAAAAAGAAAATGCTATTTTCAAGAAATCTATACTGGGGGTGACAAAAATATGACAAGCAATATAGGCTGTAAAATGCTAATTTGCACATTTTGGGAGAGCTACAAGCATAGTAGGCTATCACAATTATGACATAAAAATTTTTCTTATAAAAATTTCATAAGAGACCCAAATCAGTCAGGCATTAGCGGCAGCCTGAGTTCCTTGCTATTAGCTTGTCAGCCTCCCCCAATTCTTCTTTTGTATTATCTACGTAATTTAGCGAAGTATAAACACACAGAAGACACTCATGAGTGTGGGTAGTGAATATGAGCATCTGATCTATGCATCTATTTGACAGTTAGAAATTTCCCTACTAACAAAACAACTATACCTCTCCTCATATCTCTGGTAGCCAATGAAATGAAGTGGGAACTATGAACATTTTCTCATTCTACAATCTAACAATGTGCGTGGTATATTCTACCAATCTTTCTCAAAACTCAGACACAATTTTATTAATAAACACCATAAGCATCAAAGATTAGACAGGAGAAATGTTATCACTTAGAAAAATTCCATTTAATTTTTCATAGCAACTCAGAAAACTTCCATTTAATTTTTCATAGAAACGCTGTCTTAATAATGCTTTCTTTCTTCGTGGAAATATTCTCCTTGGAAGACTTCCATCAACATTAACAAGTTGACTCTGTGTCACTTTGGCAGGATGAAAACAGAGCAAAAGGAGGGTTTTTTTTAACAGAAAAAAAGATAGGCATGCCTTCCTAGTTGTTACTATGATGGAAATGTAGCTGGGATGCCTATTTATGAACTAACCTTAGCATATTTCAGTGTTATCCAGAATTGTGTTATCCTTCACAATTCTGGAAGGATAAGCCCATCCTATCTGTACACATGAGCATGTTAAAGAAAGGACTCTTATAAATCAATGGAAAAATGAAATAAAACAATAACACAGCAGGTTTGCTAGTCATTTTAATTCCCCAGAATGGTTCTCAGTGAATTGCACATTATTCACTGTTCTTTGCAGTTTAAGTGAAATATTACAATAAATATCTCCTTTTCAAAAGATATCAATTTTTCTTTACAAGCATATTTTATAATAAAAAGAACAATAGCTCATGATAGATAAATAATGAAAAAAAACCCATGTCATCTCCATTCTGCTTTCTATATTCCTTCTACATATTGATGTGAGAATAGTTTGAATGAAAATAAGACAAGACTAAAATTATCATGCATCATAATTTTCTAAGAGCCCTATATGGTTTTTAGATTTAGATTTAACAGCAGTAAACAAAGAGTGTATTTTTCTATATACCTCTTGTCTCAGCCTGCTGCTGTTGCTGTGAGAAATGTGGTAGGCTGGGTGATTTACCAACAGCATAAATTTGTCGCTCACTGTTATGGAGGCTGGAAATTCAAGATCAAAGCACAGATTGGCTCAATGTCTGAGGAGGGCCCAGTGTCTGCACTCAAGATAGTACCTGGAATATTTTGTTCTCCAGAGGGAAGTCATCCTGTCTCACAAACAGGAGGACAGAAAGGCAAACAAGGCCTTGCTAGTTTTCTCCAGCCCTTTTACTACATCATTAGTTCCATTCATGAGTGCTTTAAGTTCATGACTTAATCGCCTGGGAAAAGCCCCACATCTTTATACTATCTCATTGCTGCTTAAGATTCAGTATATGAAATTTGAGAGACACATTCAGACCATATCACCTCTTTAGCACAACTGAGTTATGCATGAACTCAGTTGCTCGATGTTATCAGGATTTCAAAACTTTGTTTAGTCATTTATTCTTCAAATGCTCCTTTTCCAAAAGTTTGCCTTATGGAAGAAAATATGAATTCTGGTTGTTCTGCCTAGACAGAATTTTCAAACTTGCACATATATTAGGATTGCTTAGTTTGAGAAGGAAATGCGTGACCCAGGGCTTTACCCCAGTTTTGTTCTTACATCACCTTTTCTGAAATTTCTGTGAATTGAATTTCATTGCTTGACAGTATTAAACAAAAATAACTATAAAAATGGAAAACGGGAAGGTCACAGCTTGTAATGCACTCCTCCATACAGAGTTAGCCTCCTTTTGTTATTTATAAAGTTTTTCCTACATACAATCTTCAGAGCTCCAACCAGCTGAACTTTCAACTTTTGCTGATATTTTAGAAGCTGCTTTGTGTGGAGAATTTTCCTTATGCTAGAAGGCCAAGGAATTTATTTTCTTTCTGGTATCAAAAACCACTTTTTGTTACAGACTTGGTGGAAGCATTTTATTGGGTAGTTAAAAGTTTAGACAAATGTTAGCCGTCAATGACCAAGTTTCTCATAGTTTTGATTCTATTATATCTATTATTCATCAGAAAATAGTTCGAGTTTTTTACCTCAGCTATTAAGATGAACTTCCTTGGATGAGCAGTAATGATAATCCAAACATATGAGTAATTAATATTCATATGTATATATTTATATGTGTGGCACTTACAAGTTACTTTCATTATCTATATTTTATAATTGCCACCGAAATGTTGGTCCTATGATATTAGTACTATTCCCATTTTACTTACAAGATGTCTAAAACTCAGAGAATTACAAAACCAACTCCACAAAACTACTAGTCATAAGCTTGGAAACAATTCAATTTTTTTTTTTCTAAGTTTTGAACTCATTCCACTTTAACTATAGGAATTTTCAGAATCAATTTAACTCACATGAAATGCATTTCTTGCAATGTATTATCAACACTGGATTTAGCAATATGTTACTATCTATAATTATTTGCTAGATTAATACCTACAGTTTATAAAATACACACACATAACAATCAATTAATGAAGGACTCTTTAAATGCAATTACAACTACAAAAACATTTAAGGGTAGAAGTCTTACTTACAGACCATGAGACCCTCCAGTCAAGATACTGGAAGTCATGTCATACTATGTAACACTTTTATATGAAAACACTCCTGGCCATATCCCAGTAAAAGCCAGCACACCTTTCTCTGATTTATTCAGTCTTTAATAATACTTTTCCCCTGAAAACTGGAGGTTAAGAAATAATTCCATAGCAATTAGTTGTGGCCTTTGATTTCCCATTTGTGTTTCATAAGCATCTCATCTCACTTGCTAGATTTTAATTACCTTGAAAAGAAGATATTTCTACAAACTCTTCTCTTGAATCTCAAAGATTATTTATCATAGCTCGTAGTATACATTAAAGGCTCAGTAAATATGTATAATTTACTAGGTCACAATAGAAAATCTTTCCTTAATGATATTTTTTCATTAACATAAACAGATGATAAAGTGTCCCTCTCTTTTATTGCTAATTTTGTGTCAGCCAATCTAGGGCCAATTATATACTGTAAGCATACATAGACCATCCCACCATAACTCTAGACCATGACACTAGACCATCCCACCAAGTCACCAGACCAACCCACCATGACACTAGACCAACCCACCGTGACACTACACCAATCCACCGTGACACAAGACCAACCCACCGTGACACCACACCAACCCACCGTGACACCAGACCATCCCACCGTGACACTAGACCTACCCGCCGTGACACCAGACCATCCCACTGTAACACCAGACCAACCCACCATGACACCAGACCATCCCACCAAGTCACCAGACCATCCCACCATGACACTACACCAACCCACCCTGACACGAGGCCATCCCACCATGACACTAGACCATCCCACCGTGACACTGGACCAACCTACTGTGACAGTACACCAACCCACCATGACACTAGACCATCCCACTGTCCGTAACACTAGGTCAATCCACTATGACACTAGACCATCCCACCGGGACACTAGACCAACCCACCTTGACACTAGACCATCCCATCATGACACTAGACCATCCCATCATAACACATTTTATATAAAAAAATTCTGTTAACAAGTGACTATAATTTAATACAAACCAGTTTTCTCTAGTTATATAAGGAATCAGTCATATACTGATACTCCATACCTAATACACTGCAGAAAAAACATTCTTAGATATGTTGTGAGTCACAGTGGGACAAGTTTCATTTGGAAGTTTGAACGTGGCAATGTTCAAAGGGAATGATGCCAGGGAATGTGAGTATTCTTTTCCTTTATTCTTGATTGCCAAACTGAATTAATTATCATATTTTTGTTCCAAGTTTTAGAACACACCACTCAGCTTTACGAAATGTACTAGTTTATGTATACAACTATCTATATATCTAAATCTAGAAGCAGAGATATTAGGTTGTTTCAAAAGTTTTGTCCGTTTTAATGTCATTGTGTTTTTGTAGCTCCATATCTCAATAAATATTCTACTGTGTCGTGGTATATACAGATCGATGGAGAATTTTGTACTCTATACATTGATGCTGTTCATTTTTTTCTACTTTTAATTTTTTTTATTTTTTCAGCCTATTACTATATGATGTCATTAAGCGATTTTCAGCCAATTTTTCTCTATGAATTCAAATTGAACCAAAGCGCTGACAAAACAGCCCGAAAAATTAACCAGGCATTTGGCAATGATAGTGTTAATGAATGCACTGTTCGATGTTGGTTTGCGAAATTTTGTTCCAGAAATTTTAGCCTCAAAGATGAGGCCTGAAGTGGTCGATCTAGAGTAATCCAGGACGAGGATTTGAGGACCCTGGTGGAGACTGACCCATCACAAACGGTGCGTGGGATGGCCGAAGAACTGGGTGTCCGCTCCCATGCGGTTTTTGATGGTTTAAAATGTATTGGAAAGGTCAAAAAGCTCAAAAAGTGGGTGCCCCACGATGTAAACCATAGGCAGAAATTGTCACGTTTCGAGGTTTGTTCTTCATTGCTTTTGCGCAACCAAAATGATCCTTTTTTGGATTGGATCATCACGTGTGATGAAGAGTGGATTCTCTACGATAATAGGAAACATTCAGAACAGTGGTTGGACACCCATGAGCCACCCAGGCACTTCCCAAAGGTGAAACCCCACCAAAAAAAGATCATGGTTACTGTATGGTGGTCAGCGGCTGGTGTGATTCACTATAACTTTCTGCTACCAGGCCAAACCATCACATCAGAGTCCTATTGTGAGAAAATCGATGAAATGTACCGAAAATTGCGTCAGCAGAAGCCAGCACTGGTCAACAGAAGAGGTCCGATCCTGCTCCACGGCAACACCCGGCCGCACATCTCACAAATCACCATCCAAAAATTAAAGGAATTGAGCGTAGAAGTTCTGCCCCACCCACCATACTCCCCAGACCTCTCGCCAACCGACTACCATCTTTTCAAGCACTTCGATAACTTTCTCACTGGTAGAACCTTTGCCAATCAGGACCTAGCAAAAACGGCCTTCATTGACTTCATCGAATCCCGAGCACCCAATTTTTATGCC
>CAUYPK010114087.1:0-15069 GCA_963574355.1 Loris lydekkerianus | reverse complement strand
TGAATACTTCCCTACTGACTATAAATGCTATGTTTCAGCTACTAGATTCCCAAGAATGTATGTCATATGTTCAACATAATATATACTATCTTAATTAGAATTTAATGTCATTCTGTTTCTTGGCTTTTCTGTTTGGTTATCATATGTTCTTTTTTGTTTTCTTTATAATTATAATAAAGGAAGCTCTTACAGGAGAGCACATCTATAATCATCACTTTTGCCTTTGTTTTAGATTTTATTTCTTTTACCAGGACCCTTTGACCTTTTACTAGCTATGCTGCCACCTTCTATTGCTCTAACCCAGCCCTCGCTTTGATGCTTGATTTCCTCATATTTTCCCAAGAGAAAATCCCTGTTTTTAGGTAAAATCTCTCCTCTTCACAAATAGCTGCTTGGTTGGTTTAATATTTCATGCTCATACTTACATAAACTTATAAAAGAGATAGTAGTAGGTAGTATTTACATTATAAGAATACAAATGGCTGGACTACTTTTAGAAGCTTTGATTGACAACTATGAAAGCACTTGAAAATCTTAATAAAAGTGTGATAACAATGTCGTCATAAGACCTATACATACTAACTATTGGATTTGGGATGTCATTTGTTTTTTATTTATTTTGGTGGGGATCATTTAAAGTATTTTCCTTATTATCTTTCGTTCTGCATTGTCAAAGTGCTAAAGAGATGATATTTCTGCTCCCATGTCCAACAAATAGTGAAATACTTCTCTATGAAGTGTAGAGCTCTTCTCAATTTATATATAATGAAATCACAATAAAAAAACATCCAAGAAATCAATTTGCCAAACAAAAGCAAATGTAGTGATTAGAGGACTCACAAGCTCACTGCAATTCACAATGACAGCACTTGGTGGCGCAATAACTACATATTAACAGGAAAAAAACAGTTTGGAGATTCAAATTGTTTTCTTAATGCTTCAGGCAAGATAGGCATTATTAAAACAATAGAATACCGCAGTGCTCCACTTTCAAACATCAGTAGTCTGTGAAAGAGTACTTCCTTTTGCTGTTACTGCATAAAAAGCATGGGAAGGCAGGATGCAAAGGGTATGCATTTACACAATAGTCAAAAGTTCTGAGATGAGTTTTTGCTAACAGTTAGACCAAAAACAATGATAGTATTAGCTTTCACATTTAATACAAGCACACAAAAATGTTCTACTTTGCACTTTTCAAAGGTGTTCATATACTTTATATGATGTTTAGCAAATGTCCACATTACAGAAGAGGAATATAACATTTAGAGACATGTTGATCACATAGACAGTAAGGTGATATTATAAAAATTAAAGCAAGGTCTTCTGACTAATGGATAACTGTCTCATGAAATACAATTTAAACTACTTACACCATAATGAAAATTAATAATGGATGTACATTTTAATTAAAAAACACATATGTCAGGGCCCACCCTTTGCTAGAGAGACTAAATTGAGCCCACAGTTGAGCATAAAGAAGTTGTACAAAATAAAGTTCCTATTCCTTCAAAATATATTTCCAATCCATCTGTGGCTCTGTCGAAATAAGGTGATGAATTAGTGTTTGGAAACACAGACCTGGAGACCAGACTAACTAGCAGAAGTGCATAAGAAGGAATGAGTGGGATCATTAGGGGAATATTAGTGACAAGATGTTCTTAGAAATGGGTGTGGCATTATCTGTGCGGTCTGGCTGTAGGTAGCAAAGATCTAGTAATCAGTGTTCAGAGCATTCATGGCAATGTCAGATGTTTCACCTTTTACTGAGTAAATTTTCAAAGGTTTTACTTTGATTTTATCAACTGGATGACAAAATTGAACCATCATTGGCTTTTTGTTCCTTTTATTAAGTCATATACACATAGATCATGAATACATTTATGCATTTGTGTGGGTACAATGTGTTGATTTTTTTATACAATTTGGAGCGCTTACATCAAACTAAATCAACAGAGCTTTCACTTCATTTACTTAAATATTGTGTTAAGACATTTATGTTCTATTCTTGATAGATTTGACTTGTACCCTTACAATAGAACACACCCTTCCATAGGTATGGTCCCCCCACCCCCGTTTACCCTCCCTCATCATTGGCTTTAACCTAATATAATTTATTTTTGAAGCATCTGAAGATGCCCATACAGAACTATTATTTTTTAACTGCGTATGAATTTCTTTTACTATGGAACCAACACATTAAAAGCAGGCCTGCAGAGGATATGTAAGAGAAGGAGAAGATCCAAGTCTCCTGGGTACCAAGCAAGGAAACGCAAGCAGGTTTCTAAAAATAAACCAATGAAATAGAGACTCACCTACTGTAATAGAATCAGCATGAGGGATTGGCCTCAAGAGATGAGCTAAGCACCCATGACCACGAATAGGAATAACACCTCAAAACTTCTATTAGCAAGAATGGCTGGAAGCTGAATCCCTGAAAACAGGCCTGGAATTCTTAATGTTGTGCTCCATATAATACATGTTGCTTAATATTGTGCTCCATATAATATTATACATGATGTCTTCTAATGTGTGAGATAGTATCAAGCCCACAAATGGAACCTAAGAGGTTAGTTTATCATTCAAATTTTATCTTTGATAATTGACAGAACATTTATTTTATTATAATAATGAACCTATATATACATAATTTTTTTTTTTTTGAAACAGAGTCATACTTTGTTGCCCTCGGTAGAGTGCCATGCCATCATAGCTCACAGCAATCTCTAACTCTTAGGCTCAAGCGATTCTCTTGCCTCAGCCTCCCAGGTAGCTGGGACTATAGGTGTCCACCACAATGCCTAGCTATTTTTAGAGACAGGGTCTCATTCTTGCTCAGGCTGGTCTCGAACCCATGAGCTCAGGCAATCTACCTGCCTTGGTTTCCCAGAGTGCTAGGATTACAGGTGTGATCCACCATGCCCAGCACATGCATTCATACAAATCTATTTTATAAAGATAAATTCTAATAAATATTAGATAATTATGTACTTTAATATTTTAAACACTAAAAATAGCATAAGTAGAATAATTATTGTTGGTAATATTTATATATTTTCTTTCATATTTTGTCACTGATATTTATCTGAAAGTATGTTTTGTTTAATTGGACATTGGTAGTTTTAAAATCTTCAAAAATTGCTTTTCATCTTCAGAGTTGAGTATACTTTATAGCTAATAAATTCAATTTTTTGATACTTTCATCAGATCTCCTCTATTAAGCATACTAATTATTTATGGAGGGGCAAAGTATCTGGTAAGCTCAGAGAAAATTCATGAAAACATAGCAAATTCTCACATCTCTTTTTGTAATGAAAATTCATGTTTTCTCAATTGCAATGCTCTCAATACAAAATATAAACTTCTCCAATTAAAAAGAATCTCCATTAAAAGATCCTCTAATAAGGCAAGATATTCCAAAGTACAATTATGGAATGTTAAGATTAAATCTTCTATGATCTTGAGTTCTCATCATTAAATATTTTTCAGTTCTTCATTTATCTCTCTAGGGATGAATGTTAAAAATTTTTGGTTTTGTAATCTTGTTTCCTATGTATTCAATAAAATCTTGAAGAGATTATTATTTATGGTTATACCTCATAAAACTTATAAATTAACAATACAAAAAACTAAATATGAGCAAAATGAAAGCCAAATATAAAAGGAACTGTTTGTTTTAAAAATTGAATGCAGGGGAAAAAATAGAAGTTCAATGCAATGTTAGCACACATAACAATTTACAAAAGAATTATTCAGAAGGTCAAACATTTCTAAAACCCAATTGAAGACAGACAGCAAACAGAGATTTGATTTTATTAAATCATAGCTGTGTACATTAATGCAATCATGGGGCACCATGCACTGGTTGTATATATAATCTGACATATTTTCATCACACTGGTTAACATAGCCTTCCTGGCATTTTCTTAGTTATTGGTTAAGACATTTATATTCTACATTTAGTAAGTTTCACATATACCCTTGTAAGATGCACTGTAGGTGTGGTCCCACCAATTACCCTCCCTCCTTCTATCCTCCTCCCTCCCCTCCCCTCCCTTTCCCCTTTTCCCATATTATTAGGTTATAATTGGGTTATAGCTTTAATATGAAAGTTATAAATTATTTTCATAGTAGGGCTGAGTACATTGGATACTTTTTATTCAATTCTTGAGATACTTGGCTAAGAAGAATATGTTCCAGCTCCATCCATGTAAACATGAAAGAAGTAAAGTCTCCATCTTTCTTTAAAGCTGCATAGTATTCCATGGTTGAAGACTTATATTGTAATAAATGTTAGTTGCATCTCATATTTTTAGTTTGGTTACTATATATGTAAATTTTGACATTATAACATTAATTTTTTTTTGCAATTATGAATTATGGGTGAACCATGATTTATTTGCGTTCTATAGATTTTTTAATTCAAACACATCATTGTTACCACAACACTATGGTTCATTAAATTTGTGTTCACAAAAGTAATTTTATCTTTAATATTAAACCTTAAAATTGAATGTATAAGAGCATTCATGACCATGTTAGATGTTTCACCTTTTACAGAGTAAATTTTCAAAGGCCTTGATTTTATCAACTAGATGACAAAATGGAACGATCATTGGCTTTTTTTTTTCTTTTATTAAGTCATATACATGTAGATCATGAATACATTTATGCATTTGTGGGGTACAATGTATTGGTTTTTATACAATTTGAAGCGCTTACATCGAACTAATCGACATAGCTTTCACCTCATTTACTTAAATGTGTTAAGACATTTGTGTTCTATACTTGATAGATTTGACTTGTACCCTTGCAATATGCTCCATAAGTGTGGTTCCCCCATTTACTGTCCCTCATCATTGGCTTTAACCTAATATAATTTATTTTTGAAGCATCTGAAGATGCCCATACAGAACTATCATTTTTTAACTGCATATGAATTTCTTTTACTATGGAGCCAACACATTAAAAGCATTCACAAGAAAAGTTGAAATTGTAAATGAGTAAAATTATTTTAGATCAATACCTTTGATCCAAATAAAACGTCATTTTTCTGTGTTATTTTATCACATCTTCTGCAGCTGTACATATTAAATCATCATATTTGGTCACCATTTTTCCAAGATAATTTCTTTCATTAGAAGTAAATGCTGATGCTCTTCAATACATTTGTGTTTTGTTTTTGTATGCTCAGTGATATCTGCATGGATACAAATTGTCTACAAACACTTTCTGCTAATTATCTGTGCACAAAATCAATTCTTTAAAAAAATGGAAACAATGGGAGATTTTTCAATAAAATGTTCTCTTCTTTCTTTTTTTTTCCAGTGTGTTGTTTGTCTGAAAGGTTTATTGCAACAAAATTTAAAAAGAACATCACCAAATAAATATAAAGGATCATAAATTTATCCTATATAATAAATGATAAAACCAGCATGCCAAATTCTGAGGACCTCTTCCATGCTTTATGTAGCAAGATAGGTAAGCCTATAGTTTCTACACATTAATCATATATACTTAACTGATAATTTTCAAGTTTCGTATTGAAATGCCAAATGGCTGACCAGTTCTCAAGCCAGGGCATGGGACAAAGAAACCAAATGTTAGACTGGCCCACTTATCCCACTACAAATGTTGAGAGAGGGAACACTCAACTACTACTGAATTACTACTCAGTTTAGTCTGAGTCCCCTTGTCATTGTCAGTAGGATCCCAGCATGCTGTCCTGAAAAGTGAAGTGTTATTAATGTTGACACTAAGAATGTTGGTTTTCTTTTTTCTGATTTAACCACTTATGGATAGGAGGACTATTTTAACTATATATATATATATATATGTTACATAGTACGAGATGAGACCATAACAGAAGAAGGAAATACAATGGAAGGTCCACTAAACATGTTCTGGAGTATTTCAGGACAAGTATTACTAGAAATACTTAGTTACAAAATGATAATAGGAAGGAATTGCTAAAAAAAATAAATGTTGGGGACTTTTCAAAAGGACACAAGAGCCAACTTTCTAATGCTCTAATTTTGATGCTTGATCAGAGACAGTTTGAACATCACAATAAATACTGCACTAACAAATTGTAAATAGGGCAAATAATAAACTGGAAGAAATTCATGTACAGCTGAAGTAAACAAGGGTCATGCAGATAGTTGGGAGGCATAGTCCCTTGAATAATGAGTGATGGAAAAAAAAAGCACTGGGAAAAATTCTCAAGTGGGCAGAGGACAGAATAAGTCTTCCCTTACAGGCCATAGTGAAAAGACTGAATTTTTTTTTTCTAAGTGTAATGGAAATCAATTAAAATACTCTAAGAAGTTATTGCCTGATTTTTCTTTTTCCGAGTTGCTATGTGAAGAGCAGAGTGAAAGTAATTTGCCAAGAGGCAAACACAATAGTCAAGATGAGAAAAGAAAATATTTCCTAAAGGTTAAATAAAAGGAAAAATATAGGGGAAATGTCATTCTCTCCCCTGTCTTTACCTATGTTTAACATAATCCTGTCTTTACCTTATGTTTAACATAAGCGTACACAAGGTTTCTTGCTGACAAAGGTCTTGCTATGAAGGAAGGTTGCCAGGTGGTGATGCCACCTCAAGCCCAGAAAATTAAGAAAGAGATTTAAAAAGTAAAATGTCTCTAGTAATTTTACTTTTAAGTTTTGTAGTTGGGGCAAGATGATAAATTCACTGAACATATGTAAAAGAAAATGAAATGCATGCAATGCTTGCATTTCCTTTCATTCCTGAAGGAAATATATTATTAAAAAATAAGTAGTGTTATTTGAATTATTTTGCAAAGTGGAATCATATTTTAGTGGGTTAGATATTTATCAGGCTGCATTTTGTATTTTAGCACCAACAGTCATTAAAGGAAGAAAAATTGAATGTCTTGTATAGGAGAAGATGCATATCTTCAAAATCATTTTGACTCTCCACTGGAGCCTTCAATGTTCATATTCATAACAATAGTATAAATGTGAAATAATATAGCTTGGCAGTAGGGTAAAAAAGTGATTCCCTCAGCTATACTTACAATGATGTGTGTTATCTTTCTTATTTATAGAAAATAATATGAACATGGCATTTATGAGTCACCTTCACACTTCTGTGCTATTCTTTCCTCCTCACATCCGCCCACATCAATAAGATATTGCTTGCAAAATAACATGCTAGTACAATTTCTAGTTATTTCAGTATCGAACCTCTCTTATTTATGGGAAGAGAAAGATCAGGTAGAATAAGCATGAATCTACTCAAATGGGGCTGAGTTCTCAAGCTTATTTAGTCTCACTAATCTAACAGTAAATGAAAAATCACTCTCTCTTTATGCTCCATTTGAGCTAAAGGTAATGATAGAGTGCATATTTTTCTCCCTATAGAATATTTGTCTCATTTGCCTAGTAGAATCTAACCTTTAAATTCCAATAAATAGCACATAAATTATATACTCCATAATATTTTATATGCTTATCATTATATTGCAATACTGTTAAAGAGTCTGAGAAATACCTGTGTGCTAGGGCAGAGAAGGAGAGGTCATCCTTTAAAACTGTTATTAACTTCACCAGCATTTTCCAATGTACCATGTCATTGCCTAATACACTATATTAGAGTCTACATGATACCCAAAACAGTGGTGTTGGTGTTTTGAATATCTGGGAAAAAGAGTTCCATTTTACTATGTTAGTGTGTCAAAAGTCATTAATGCAGTATAGACTTAAGTCAGAACATGCTAGTGGTCATTGACCAAGATAACTACAACAAAATCCATTAAATTTTCAACTTGAAAATTAGGAAGAACTCAACTGTCTTGAACTATTTACCTAAATTGAAAGTAAACTCATGTTGTCTGAGCCATTAAATGTTTTGTATCTATTCATTCAGAGCTTAATTCAATTAATTTGTATGATATAGAATCAGGACTAAGAGAGAGCCACTAATATGTTCTACTATCCAACTGGAGCCTGAGTGGCCAATTCAAAATTTATTTTCTTGGAGTCTAAGGCTCTCAACAACTCACAGGGATGGATATGTAAGATGTGACTATAATTTGGTATTCATGGTTTTGCAATATTCTGGACTCTTGACCTTGTCTACTTTTCCAGCTAACTGTATGGTAGGTAAAGTTCCAGGAAAATCCATAATTCTTCCTTTGCCTTTTGTTTGCTCTGCCCCTACATCATGTAAGAGATTCTGTGATGGCTCAGCTTTAAAGGGTTCTCAAAGTTGTGATCCCTTGGGTGCACTTTCTTTCCTGCTCTCTCTGTATTTCCTAGAGCCAGAACTATCAGAGCAAGAGCCATTCCATGAGCTCATTAGATTATGTAATCTGTTTTTTGTGGCAAATAAAATGATGTGGGAGGCATCTTATCTAAGTTTCCACTTCCTATCAGATATTGGGCAAAAGCTATTTAAACTTCACAAATATCAGAGAAATAAATAATCATATTTTCTTTTTTCTTTCTTTCTTTTTTTTCTTTGAGATAGAGTCTTACTATGTAGAGTGCTATGGCATCATAGCTCACAGCAATCTCAAACTCTTGGATTCAAGTGATCCTCTTGCTTCAACCTCCTGAGTAGCTGGGACTACAGGCGCCTGTCACAATGCCCAGCTATTTTTAGACATGGTCTTACTCTTGCTCAGGCTGGTCTCAAACTCCTGAGCTCAAGCAATTTGCTTGTTTCAGCCTCGCAGAGTGCTAGGTTTGAAACACTTATATTTTCAACATGTGTGGGGAAACCTTAAGGGGGGGGAATTTGCATTTTAAACATACTAAGCATAATTAAACATGAATTAGATAATCAAAATGTAAGCCAAAACTTTACAACTTTTATATCAACCTGGATGGAGTTGATGCACATTCTTCTTAGTAAAGTATCACAAGAATGGAAAACCAAGTATCCAACATAGTCAATACTAATATGAAGCCAGTAGATGATCTACTACATGCCAACATAAAAGAAAAACTTAATTCAATTCCATTCAAATTGGGTGGGGGAGAGGGAAGAAGACAGGGGAATTGACACACCTACAAGACAGACTCTACCTAACAAATGCAAACATTGTAATCTAGTTGTTTGTACCCTCACATTAACCTGAAATAATAATAATAAAAAAAACATATAAAGTGTAAACCAAAAAGATTTATTACAAAATGCTAGGGTGGTTTAATATTCCATAAGCAATAAATATAACTCTTCACATTAATAGGTCAGTGAAGCAGTATGATGTGATGGCTTGTTTTATGAACTCTCATGATAACAATCATTCTGTGGGGTAATTAGTCACTTAATGGTAAACTAGAACTCATTCTGATCCTGCATATATTCCTCTGTTTGTAAATGTTGCCTGATGTAATTAGTAAAGAAAGCAATTTAGAGACCTCTAGGATTTGAGATCAAAGGAACCAACAGGAAAAAAGCCAAGAGTGAGGAAAGCAGTCAAATGGAGATAATAGGGCAGAGTATGAACATTTGGACAATCAGCATCCTGCACAGAAGGGTCATGGGCATGGGGACTAGGTCTCTAAAGTATATGTCTTCTATTTAAGAGAAACTGAGATAATCAGAAACACTCTAACAGCAACTTAAGCATCAAAAGCAATAAAACACAAAACAGAAAGAATAAAAGACAAGGTTCCGATTTAAAGATAAAGCAAATGGCCTGAAAGATAAGAAGATGGTCAGTATAAGATTAATAGCATGGGTTATTCGCTATTGGGCCACTTAACGACCCAAGGTTTTCCAGAATCTCATCTTGATACACCCATAAATAAGACTAGCAAGGGGGCTAAGTCACCTAACTGCTAACATTGGGGGATTTAATGTTGAGGATTAAAGAAAAGCGTCAAAGGGATAACTCAGAAAAACCAAGGTAGATAGGGTAATGCAAATGGGACTCTATCTGCATTACTATGTTAAAGGGGGAAATTTGAAGGCACTGTGTGACTGGACACATTTTTCCTACTTCTATGAAACTGAGTTTATCTGTGTCTGTGTTTTGAAATAATTCCTTCTAATAGAATGATACCAAATTTAATAAGATCAAATAGGATGAATTAAGCACACGGCATAGTATTTATTCAGTCAATATGTGTGCATTAATCCTGTTTTCCTTACCAGGACCCCAGTAAAACGCTTTCATGAAAAATGTAACAGTAGGAAATTCGGGATTGTTAATGTTTTCCTTTACATATGTTTAGGGTAGTAGCCATTAAGCATGTTGGTCATCTCTTTCCAGCTCTCTGCTACCATGAGCAAGGTAGGATTGCATTGCCCTGCTAAATTTAATTGGTGTGGCTAATTTTGGCCAATGGTCAGTGAGAGAAAGTGAGATATGTAATATTTCCTGTGTCACATTAACTGAACACAGTTGAGAATATGACTTAGCCATCATCTTGGGTCATTTAGGCATGGGCACAGCCTTCCTGCCGACAGTAATGTAGCATAACATGTAGTAAGTGTGTAAAAAGAACACGTAACAGGAGTGCAACAAAAGTGAGAAATAGTTGTTTTTTTCCTACAACTAGGATTTTTTTTTTCCTTACCGTAGTGTAATGACCTAGACCAGCATGGCTGAAACACATAAGCACATTTCAGTGTTGATGGGAGTAACAGGACCCAGCCAGTGTAATCCACAGCTCTACAGACAAAGATCAGAAGATAAGAGGCTTGGAGTATTGAAAATAGACAAAAACGTCTCCCACTCAGCAGTTTAATGTAAATTTACAAATGTGTAGAATACAAAGAAGCAGAGACAGAAAAAAGATACAATTTTAGAGCAGCAGAAAAAACAGCAGGAAGCATATTAAAGGCTACAATCATTCATTAGAAATAAGATGTAGGTAAATGCAGAGTTAGAGTTGTAGCTTATAATGTGATGGGATCTGGGCAATGATAATGGTGAGTGTTGGGCCAGCTGGAAACACAGAACTTAATGAAAAACCACTAGGTGCTGCCTGCATGTATCCTTTTTATGAGTATTGAGTGTACCATACTTATTAATGGAGTCGAGATTGTGATTCCTCTGAGGAGATCTGCAAGGTACAATTCCACACTTCTGGATGGAACATATTCTTCTTATATGGAAGGAGATCTCTGATGCCAGTCATTCAAGAAAGAGAAGAGTTCTCAGACAGCAAATCGGAATGCAGAAGACACCTTTGCCAGTTTGTAAAACTATTTTATGACTGAACTGTAATTTTCCATTAAAATATTCTTACATCTTTTCAGGAATGCTCTCTTCTATACAGATATGGCAAGTACAAGGGACAAAAATGACAACAAATAACTAAGAACCTGAGCCACTTCTTTATCCTAACCACACTTCTTCAGCATATTTATTATTCATGCTCATGTCTAATTTTTGTGAATTATTGCCTTTTTACCCATTTCATTCCTGATCCATCTCAATAATTGCCCATTTAGAACATCATGGTGAGTAAGGTAATATATTTCTGTTTGTGATTGTAACACATGTGATTCAACTACAGACACTTAAAGTGAAGAAAATGCCAAAAATATGCATCATATTGTGTCAGTTTCCCTCTCCAGAGTCTCAATATAATATTTTGCACCATCTCTTCCTGTAAATGTTTAGAGAGTATAAATTTAGATAGTGTGAGTTTGTATTTTGCCATTTTAAATAGGAAACATACAAATGTGTTCCTAACCCATTCAGACACCATAACCAATTTCTCTAATGACACAATCCATCAAGGATTTCTACATAATAGGAATCTGTTGTAATACCTACTCTTTAAATATTTAGCTTAATGTACTCATTAATGGGCGTGTTTATGTACAGTCTGCCACAATACTTCACTGTAGTAGATACAAACTATATATATATAAAATATATTTTCTCTATACATGTGATATAAACTATATTTTCCTTTTATATTTCAATAAACATATATTAAAGATACATTAAAGGTAAACAAACAATACAATAATGTATAAAGCATACTAATGACATATTACCAGAAACACATCTTTAGGAAAATACAATTAGGTTTATTATGCTTGTTGCAGCACAGGGATCTGTAGGAGTGCCTCAGAAATAGGACTTGGGAGGAGCTTCTTATAGGCTTAGAGCTTGTGCTTTGTTCTATGGACAGTCCAAGAGATCTAGGTGTATTCTGAATTGGATGCAATCAACAGGGGTTGTTCGCTGATTGGATACCATTTGTATGGACATAATAGATTCTTAGGAGATGGGAGGCTTAAAGTAGGACCCCAGTTAACATTGGTAAAGAAGCAGAAACCACTCATGGCTGTCATAAAAGAGAGGGGACCAGTTTATTTTGTGTTTACAGAGTGGCTTTGTCTCGGTCTTGTTCTAGATATGGTCACTGAGTGGTCTTCTTTGAGAATATTTTTTATTCTATTAAGTGTTTTGTATACTCAACATGATGGCCTAGCAGCCTTTGTTTTACTTTCTCACTATATAATTTATACCTGAGTTATAACTTGCTTCAAACTTTTGCCAGAAATAAATAATGAGATCCTTAAATGGCTAATGTTCAAGGAAGGGATGATGAAGTTGAAAATGTAATACACAATAAGGTAAAACAACTTGAATGTCAGACTTGATTCTCTCAGAACAGCTGAGGTAAGACTACACCACATTTTATATCTCTCCCCTAGGTTCCTCACAAAGTAAGCACACCTATTTTTAAGAATTTATTCTACTTTTAATTGATAAATAATAATTGTATATATTTATGAAGTACAATCCAATATTTTGATATATGTTTTACATTATGGAATGACTAAATCAAGCTAATTATAATATCAGACACCTCACATAGTCATCCTTTTTTTGTATTGAGATCTTTGAAAATCTGTTTTTAGTAATTTTGAAGTATAAGCACATTATTATTAATTATAGTTGTGATTCTGTGGAATAAATCACTAAAGCTCACTCCTTCTAACTGAAACTTTGTACACTTTAACCAACATCTCCTGTTTCCTCATTCTTTTCCTGTGCCCTAGCCCCTATGACCACCATTCTACTCTCTATTTCTATGAGTTCAATTTTTTCAGATTCCACATAGAAGTGAGATCATGAGGTATTTGCCTTTCTAAATACAGATACATTTTAAAATTCAAATGCTGAATTTTGTTTATAATGTTTTCAATTCATTCTAGTAAATATTTAGAAAGTAAGGGGTTATATGAGGGATACTTGTACTTAAGCTTTCTAGCTATAGTTATCTTCATTCAGTGAGGACAGAACATGTATCAACTACCAACAGTATAAACTGTATATTACTGTCTGTCTATGTGAATTAAGCAGAGACTAGGATGGTGGTTGTTAGGGGCTGGGAGGAGGGGACAATGGGAAACTATTAGTCAAAGTGTACAAAGTTTTGGTAGTATAAGGTAAATAATTCCTAGATATTTACTGTACAGCCTAGTGTTACTAGTTAACAATACTGCACTGTATTCTTAAAAATTTGCTGAAACAGGAGCTCTTATTTAAACGTTCTTATCACAACAGTAACAATGGTAAATAAGAGGATGACAAAAGACTTTTGGAGGTGATGGATCATAGATTGTATTATAGTTACACATTAATAGATGTATACTTATTTCCAAACTCAAGTTGTATACATTAAATTTGTGCAGCTTTTTGAATGTCAATGATGCCTTAACCAAGTTATTTAAACAAACAAAATAACCTCCACTATCTCACAAATATAATATTTATTCTCTAATAATGGATTTTCTTGGTAACAAATCAAATAAATAAAAGCAATTACTGTCTCATCTAGTTTGAGAGAGAAAATTATGTTCCGTACCAGGCTTTTGTAAAGGTCTTACACCTTCAGTTAAAGTTGAAATCGCCATGAGAATTTACCTTGGAATAACATCAAACCTGGTGAGCAATCAATGAATATAAATAACTATTAAATGATCTTTGGGGGAAGAATTGAGGGCTTTTGGAGCACCATCTTGATTTCAGCTACTGTTTCAAGAAATAAAACAATACTTAAAAAATACTGGTTGATAATTGAAGGCTAAAATTAAAAGGTTGATATATAACAAATAAGACTCTTGGAGCTACTAATACCCAATAAGGCAAGCTGTCAATCTGTTTAGATATGTTGGATGTGTAAGAAAGAGGCACAGTAAATGTTAAGGCTGCTGAGTTCAGAGATCAATTTCAAATGTTTTGAGACATCTGAAGAATTTCAGCTTCTGCAACTTTTTATTGTTTATTCACACATAATAACACATTTATATTCTACACCTAGTAAATTTCACATGTTGTACCCTTGTAAGATGCACCGTAGGTATGGTCTCACCAAGTACCCTCCCTCTATACCAATTTTTTTTTTTTTATTAAATCATAGCTGTGTACATTAATGTAATCATGGGGTACAATGTGCTGGTTTTATATACAATTGAAATGTTTACATCAAACTTGTTAACATAGCCTTCATGGCATTTTCTTAGTTATTGTGTTAAGACATTTATATTCTACACTTAGTAAATTTCACAGGTACCCTTGTAAGATGCACCGCAGGTGTGGTCCCACCAATTACTCTCCACCCATCCTTCCCTCTCCCCTCCCCTCCATCTCTCCTTTCTCCTTCTTCTTGGGCTATAATTGGGTTATAGCTTTCATAATAAAGCTGTAAATTGGTTTCATAGTAAAAAAAATAACACCTTCAGCACTAATAATTTTCTAAAATGTATATAATGTACAATAAAAAAATGAAATGTCCCTAAAAATGGAAACAGCATGTGAATGTCATAGTGTAGTTACACTTTGTCAAAATTAACAAGTCCAGTAATGCATAGGAAGTAAAACTGAGTGGCTGCAGTACCCAAATTCTGCAAAGAGAATCTCTTGGCATCAAACCACTTTAAGGGAAATTACCAGAGAAAGGAAGCAAGTGTGCCAAACTGAGTGTGGAGAGAATGATTTAGGTGTTGACTAGTATTCCAAAGAAAGTCTTTTTTTTTTTTTTTTTTTTTTTTTTTTTTAACCTAGCACAATTAGTTGACCCGTGTACATGGCCGGGGGGTCCACTCCCCCCCCAACCCCAAAC
>CAUYPK010114086.1:0-14925 GCA_963574355.1 Loris lydekkerianus | reverse complement strand
AGTTTCACATATACCATTGTAAGATGCACCACAAGTGTATTCTCACCAATCCCCCTCCTTCCACCCACCTCCTCCCTCCCTCCCCTCCCTTTCCCCCTTCCCCCTATTCCTAGGTTGCAAATGGGTTACAGCATTCATGTGGAAACCCTAAATTAGTTTCATAGTAGGGGTGAGTACATTGGATAATAGTTCTCTTTATGGAGATCTTTCACATCCTTAGTTAGATACACTCCAAGTTATTTCATCTTCTTTGGCACTTTTGTAAAGGGAATAGAGTCCTTGATTGTTTTTTCCCCTTGACTATTGTTTGTATATATAAAGACTACAGATTTATGAGTGATAATTTTGTATCCTCTGACATTACTATATTCCATGATAACTTCTAGGAGTTTTTTAGTTGATTCTCTGGAGTTTTTCAGATATATAATCGTATCGTCTGTGAAGAGTGACAGTTTGATCTCCTCTGCTCCAATTTGGATCCCCTTGATTGCCTTCTCTTGCCTGATTGTGGTAGTTAAGACTTCCATTACAATGTTAAAAAGCAGTGGAGACAGTGGGCATCCATGCCCGGTTCCTGATATGAGTAAAAAGGATTTCAATTCTACTCCATTCAATATGATATTGGCTGAGAGTTTGTTGTAGTTGGCCTCTATCAATTTAAGTAATGTTCTTTCTATGTCTATTTTCTTAAGCATTCTGATCAAGAATGGATGCTGTATATTATCAAAAGCTTTTTCTGCATCAATTAAGAGTATTGTATGGTCATTGTTATTTAATTTGTTTATGTGATGTATTATATTTATTGGTATACGTATATTGAACCATTCTTGGGACCCTGGGATGAAACCCACCTGGTCGTGGTGTATAATTTGTTTGATGTGCTGTTGGATTCTGTTTGCTAGGATCTTATTAAATATTTTTGCATAAGTATTTATTAGAGATATTTTACTATAATTTTCTTTTTTTTGCTGGGTATCAGGATGATATTTGCTTCATAGAATACGTTGGGAATTATTTCTTCTTTTTCTATGCTTTGGAAAAGGTTAAGTAATATAGTTACTAGTTCCTCTTTAAAGGTTTGGTAGAATTCTGATTTGAAGCCATCTGGTCTTGTGCTTTTCTTTTGGGGGAGATTTCTTATAGTTGATGCTATTTCTGAACTTGTTATAGGCTTGTTCAACAGTTCCACTTCTTTCTGGCTAAGTCTAGGGGTGTGACATGTTTCCAAGTATTGGCATATTTCCTTCAGATTTTCATACTTCTGAGAATCGAGTTTTATGTAATATTCATTAAAGATTTATTGAATTCCTGAGGAGTCTGTTGTTATTTGGCCTTTTTTATTATTTATGAAATTAGGGATTTTACTCTTCTACTTATTGTTAGGTTAGCCAAAGGTTTATCTATTTTATTGACCTTTTCAAAAAAACAACTCTTTGATTGTTTTATCTGTTGTATGATTCTTTTGTTTTCATTTTCATTTAGCTCTGCTCTAATTTTATTTAGTTCCCTTCTTCTGTGGGGTTTAGGGTAGGAATGTTCTTCCTTTTCCAGTTGCTTTAGATATTCCATTAAGTTGACTCACTCTCTTTCCATTATTTTGAGGAAGGCTTGTAATGCTGTAAATTTCCCTCTTAGGACTGCTTTGCAGTATCCCAGAGGTTCTGAAAGTTTGTGTCTTCATTATTCTTTTGTTCCAAAAATTTGGTAATTTTATTCTTCATCTCATCTATGATCCAGCTATCATTCATCCTGAGCTTATTTATTTTCCATGTTTTTGTATGCTTATGCAGATACCTGTTGTTACTGCATTCAACTTTTATTCCATGATGGTCTGAGAAAATACAAGAAATGGTTTCTATTCTTTTAAATTTACTGAGTTTATACTTGTAACCTAAGATGTGGTCAATATTGGATGATCTATGTGCTGATGAGAAATTATGTATTCAGTTTTGTTAGGATGAAATCTTATGTAGATGTCTGTTAAATGCAAATGTTGAATGGTTAAATTTAATTCTAAAATTTCTTTGCTTAGCTTCGTAATTGAGGATCTCTCCAACGCTGCTGAAGGGGTGTTAAAATCTCTGACTATTATGGTGCTGGAGGAAACCACATTGCTCATGTCTATTAGAGTCTCTCTTATAAATTGATGTGCATTCTGGTTGGGTGCATAAATGTTAATAATTGAAATCTCATCATGTTGAGTGTTGCCCTTAATAAATATGAAGTTATCATACTTATCTTTCCTTACTTTTGTTGGTTTAAAGCCTATTGTATCTGTGAATAAAATTGCAACATCTGCTTTTTTTCTGATTTCCATTTGCCTAAATTATAGATGACCATCCCTTCACCCTAAGTCTATGTTTATCTTTTAAGGTAATGTGAGATTCCTGAATGCAGCCAATGGATGGCCTGAGTTTTTTATATCCAGTCAGCCAAGCTGTGCCTCTTTAGAGGGCATTTTAAGCCATTCACATTAAGTGACAGTATTGATAAGCCAGGTAGTGTTGTGGGTATTGGGTTTTTTGAAAATCCAGTGGGCATTTTTAATTTTTTCACCATTATGGATGTTGAAATTTGATCAAAAGTTTCTGAGTGATTTTACCTTGGTGGTGGAGGATTGTGTTGTTCATTATAGAGGATATGTCTGAGAAAATCCTGAAGAGCTGGTTTCATTATGGCAAATTTCTTCAACATGTGAATGTCATTAAAGTATTTATTTTGTCCATCATAGATGAAACTCAGTTTAGCTGGATACAGGATCCTGGGTTGAAAGTCATTTTGTTTTAGGAGATTAAAGGTCGATGACCACCCTCTTCTAGCTTGAAAGTTTTCAGCAGAGAGATCTGCAGTCATTGTAATTTTTTTCCCCTTGTTGGTTATGGTGTTCTTACATCAGGTTGCTTGCAAAATTTTGTCCTTCATATTAACTTTGGCAAAACAAATTATAATGTGTATATGAGAATTTTTCTTTGGGTTGAGTCATGCCGGTGTTCTGAAACTATCTGCTATCTGAATTTCAGAATCTCACCTTCAGGAATTCCTATAAGGTGGGTATTAGATCTCTTTGAATTATCCCAGAACTCTATGAGAGAATGATCTGCATTTGTTCTCCCATTTTTTTCCTCTTTGAGCATTTGGGAGTGTTCAAAAGCTTTGTCTTCAATGTGAGTGATCCTTTCTTCTGTCTCCTCTATTCTGTTACTGAGGGACTTTACTGTATGTCTCAGATCTTTGAAGGCTGCAAGTTCTTGTCTCAATGTGTTAAAATCTTTGGTGATTTTGTCTTTGAATTTGTTGAATTCTTGAGACATTTTTTGAATTACTCCTTGAAATTCTAATTCCATCTTTACCTCCATTTTGTTGATCTTATTTGCTATCCAATTCTGAACTCAATTTCTGACATCTCAGCCATTTGTTTATGAATGGGATTTTGTGCTGTGTTTGTCATATTATTCCTTGGGGGAGTTGATCTCTGATTATTCATGTTGCCAGAGTTTTTCTGCTGACTCCACCTCATGCTTGTTTTTCATTAATGGCTAGATGGGCAAGTAAGGGGAAATTGGATTGGGAGTTCCTGGAGTTGTGGTTAACCAGCCCTTTGTCAAGGATCTGGGACTGATGACTGAAGTTTTTTCCCTTATAGCTTTGCAAAGGACCTGTACAGTATTAGTCTGAGACTAAAAAAACCTGCTTGGTGTGGTGAGGTTAGGTGGCTCTGTCTTATATTCAGATGGTTCTTGTCTGACTTTAGTGCATCAGTGACTCTGGTGAAGTCTTAGCAGTGGAGAAATACAAGCAACTAAGACATCCCACCTACCATGAACAACAACTGGAAGGGGAAAAATCAACCCTTCCCATTATCACACAACCACAGTACTACCCAAGAGGATCCCTGGGTGATTGGTCCAGGTTAGGAGTTTCAAACCAATTAACCCAGTCAGTACGAACTCTCAAGTGGGAGAGTTCAAAAGGTCTTCAGCAATTAGATGGTGGAGGTCTACTGTCTGCTCAAATTTGGCTTTCTTCTTTGCTCTGTGGAGTTAGAATGCCCGGTAAAAGAATGGGACCAGGGGGCTGTGTCTCTTTCTCCACTTTGGTCCTCTTTCACACCCAGTCACTGGTGACCCCACAGGGCTGAGGTCCTGCTCCCTCCAATAAGCAGATGTGCCAGGGCTTTGCACCTTTCAGAGTCAAAGGAAGGTCAATGCCCCCGCAGCCCGGCCACTAACCTCTGCCACCTGCTGGATAGGGGAGCTGAGGCCTGCCTGCCTCCAGTACTCAATAGCCACTGGCGAGTGTTTAACTTGAATTCAGTCTAATCCTGAGGGTAACAAGTCAGGAAATGCTTTTCTTCCTCAGCCACCAAGCCTTTGCCCCAGCCACTCTGCAGTACTGGTATCCCTATAGAGGAAGTTCTGGTTTCCTCTGACAGTCCTCAGAGTTGAGGAGGTGTCTCTTCAAGATTAGACCCTGGTAGGTACACTCTGTTGTTGCCTAATCTTTGTGGGAAGTGACCCTGCACAGCTCCCAGGCAACTGCCTCAGCAAGGGAGATCTGGCGGTAGGCTCATCTCTGGAAGCACAGGACACATGGATCCAGCAGCAGGGTGGAGGATGCTGCACATGGTTCTGGCAGTGCCTGGAGCCTGGTAACTTGGGCCAAGATAGAACTGGGCTCATGACTGTGGCAAGGTGAGGCTGGGAGCCTCCTGCAGGGAGGGGCACAGGGGAAAAAGCTTGGGATGTGTGACTCTAGCAGGGCAGGACAGGGAGGCTCTGGCTGGGTAGAGTGCAGGGTGCTTGGTCCATCGGAGTGGGGGCCGCTGCTCATGAGCCTGCTCTCACAGTCTCTGCAGGGGTTAGGCTTCTGTTCATTAGGTAAGGGGGTAAGGGTGGATTGAAAGTTCATAATGGCAGGAAAAACGTTAGTTAAATTTTTCTGCCTGGGAAGAGAGTGCTCAGGGTCACAACAAGGTCCCTCTGGGGTAGTAGAACCCACTTCCTGCAGCTCTCACTTATCAGGTGAGATAAGCATTCCTTAGTTCATCGCTTCCCTTTCAAAAATCTACAGGAGCAAATGAAGAGCAAAACAAACAAACAAAAAAAAGCTACAACTTTCTTGGGGGAGGGCATGGACACTTGTCCTTTGGGATGAATTTTGTACCTGAAGTTTGCTTTTTTTGAGACGCAGCTTGCCTCAGCAGAGGTGACCTGC
Source organism: Loris lydekkerianus (assembly GCA_963574355.1). Lineage (NCBI taxonomy): Eukaryota > Metazoa > Chordata > Mammalia > Primates > Lorisidae > Loris > Loris lydekkerianus. The sequence goes on along the minus strand of CAUYPK010114086.1, from coordinate 9,711 downwards.
AGTTATCACTCTTTTCTCTCAGTTTATCTCCCAGTCTTCAGCTTAATTGGGTACTTTCTGGACATTATCCTTCCCTCTAGATAGGAGCTTCTGTCAGAGGTTAGCTCCAGTCGACCATCTTGCCCCTCCCCCAACAAATTAATTCCACTGTCAGCTATACGCAATGGTATGCACTTTCTATTTTTTCCTCATTTAATTGTCATTACAATTCTGTATATAGGAAGAGTCTTCTCCAGTCTCATTGACTGTTGGGAGTCAGGGGTTCTAATTCTCCAAACTCTGTTGAGTTAGAAAGTTCAACTGAGGCACTGTGGTAATCCAAAGCAGAAGTGAGTGGAAAGTGAAAATATAACTGGAGGGGCACAGGTGGTATGAATAGAAAGCAAAAGTGCCCTACATAAGATTCAAGGCAACATAAAGAGATTTTAGTTAGGAATAACAAAGAGGTTTAGAGCACTTCCAAAAAGAGTTGAAAGTGGGTCCCTGTCCTGAAGGACAAGAAGATGAGAGAGACACAGACAAGAATCTGTCTTTGCTTTTAATTGTATATATTTCTTAATATACCTACAATAGCATTTTTTTATTTCATATCTAGTATCATATTTTTATTTAGTGCTTTTTATCATAAACATTATATTAAGCACTTGTAATCATGACATCATTGTGTATCTTTCTGATGGATATAATTTGGTAGTCTTATGAGTGGTTCATATAAATCACCTCCAAACTTCAACAATTTGTAACAATAAACATTTGTTTCTTGCTTGTTCATGGCTCTCTGATATTGAGGATTCAGCTGATAAACTAGGCTTGGATAGGTTTGATTCTAAGTCACAGCTTGTGCCCACATCAGGAGTCTCTTCTTGGACCAGTGGCTTTTAAAGCATGTTGCATTGGTCTGCTTGGGCTGTCATAACAATGTACCACAGACTTGGTAACTTCAACACAGAAATTTGTCATAATTCTAGAGGGCAGAATTCTGATATTAAGGTATTGGCAATGTTTGTTTATTTTGATATTTCCCTTTTTTGACTGTGGACAGATATCTTCTCTTTGTATCTTCACATGATATCTATATGTATATGTGTCCAAATTTCCTCTTCTAATAAGGAAAATAGTCATATTGGATTAGGGACCCCATGAGGGACCTCATTTTCACTTAATTACTCTGTAAAGAACTTATTTTCAAATATAGTCACATTCTGAGGTATTGGAGATATGAACATCAACACATGAATTTTAGAAGAGACAGATTTCAAAATGTGGTTTATTTTTCTTTTTTGCAAAAAGTAGAGTGCAGGAGAGCAAGCAGAACCCTACCAGTACATTTAAAATCTCTGCTACTCCAGTTATATTGACTAATACTTCATTGGGTAAATCAATTCACATGCCAAGTCTACTATTAATGGAAAAGGCAATTATACTTTACTCTAGTAGGTGGAATTGCAAAGACACATAGCAAACACTGTGGATTAGAGAGAAATAAAGATTTAGAAATAATGTCAGCTATCACATGTTGCATGGAAGTCTCCCAATTGATCAGTGATGCAGAGAAATTAGTCTTGCAATGAAATAGTCTGAGAAATAAGGAGGACCACTTACACTCTCATGGCAAGTGGCAACCTTGCTTTATTCTCCACCATCTTTTATACTCACTACTGCACCTATACACCATCAACCAATAATCAATGACTTTATCTTACAAAATTGGTCTCATGACCAGGTTCAACCAAACCTGACGCCTAATCAATCTCCAGATTAACTAATACACATTCCATGACATCACTACAAGATTACTTTTTTAACTTTTTAATTAAAACCATGCCTATACTTCCTTAAACAAAGATAGGAACTTCAAGGAAGGTGGTCGCTTAAATACCACACCTTTCACATAACCACCAGGAGGCAGCAATCCATCTCTAAAAACAAACAGGAGATCTTTGAGATATGCAGCTGTTTTGCTTGCAAGAAGCTGCCCCCTGCGGCCTTTGTCTCAGACATTTACAGCCTCAGAGGCCAGTTTATGGGGTTCTATCCAGGTCTCTCACTGAAAGTCATTAGAAAGATTTCCTGCTTGCCTTTCCAATATGGCTCAAGTAAAGGCATATATACGCTTTCTGCCTATAATCACGTTGGGCAGTCTTCAATATGTAGACTCTAGAGTGAATGGATTCAAATTTCATATCTGCCATTTAATTATTTAACTGCTCTGTGCCTCAGTTCCCCTATATATAAAATATACTTAATAATAATACTTCATAAGTTGATTTTGCAGAGACTTGAACTCCTATCTTTTATGTGTCATTCTAATGTATTTTAGATTCATTTACTTCTCTTTCATAATTATTATCATAATATCTTAATTTTCCAGCATATATGTATATATATATATATATATATATATATATATCCATTTCTTTATTATCTACATGGATTTTTGCACATTATTTATTTCATATGGTTTTATGTAAGAGAAAACTTTTAAAATAATTCTCTATTTTATGTAATTTTCATTGTTTTCTAGATGATAAATCTGTTATCTCTTGTAATATGTATGTATTTACATATGCATAACTATATACAGATGCCTGCATCTATATACACATATATAATTTATTTGTGTTTGGACCAATTGCAGATTTAAAAATATGAGAATTCATGTTTATAATGAATTATGAGAAATCATCTACCATATACCTCAGGTTCTTTATTTGTTCATCTTTTTCTCTTTTTATTTATCTTTTATTTTTCTTTCAAATCTTTTCATCTCATTTTGTCTCTGTGCTGCATTCTGGAAGATGTCTCCAGATGTTTACTTCCCTAACTTCATTCTATGGACATAGTAATATTGGTATTCAATCCATCCAGTGAAAAACTTATTTAGTTGACTATATTTTTCATTATTTAAGTGTGTATTTATTTTTTGCTTTTGCTTTTGCTTTTGCATCTACCTATTATATATATATATATATTATATAATATATATATAATATATATATATATATATATATATATATATATATATATTATTTTGTTTTGTATAGTCCTGAAAAACCTTCTTTCTCATATCTCAACATATCAGTCTTTACCACTTTTATGCTTTTATTTTTAGTTCATATTTTTTATTGAGATGCAAAATCTATTATCAGATACAACTTCTAATTCTTCCTTTGGGTAGTTATTTTCTTTGTGATGTTTATAATTCTTCACAATAAGCTCATCTATAAGATTTATTTGTTTAGCAGGAGTCCCATGTACCTGAGTCTGGGGATAATTTTTACAAAGTAGATGTCTGTTTCCTCTAATGGGGTCCATATACATTTTTTTTAATCTCAGACAAGTTTTTATACAATGTGTATAGAAATTTTTAAACAATTTTTTTTTTACAGAGTGTCTCTGTTGCCTGGGCTAGAGTGCCATGGACTCAGCTTAGCTCACAGCAATCTCAAACTTCTGGACTGAAACAATACTCCTGCCTCAGCCTCCTGAGTAGCTTGGACTAGAGGCATCTGCCATGCATCAGTGCCCAGCTAATTTTTACTTTTTTAGTAGAGACTCAAAATTCTGACCTCAAACAATCCTCCCTCTTCAGCTTCCCAGAGTTCTAGGATTACTGGTATGAACCACTACATCAGGCCTGAGGATGAGGTTTTTGAAGCATGAATTCATACCTCATACCCATTTAATAATGGCCTGAGGATTGGGGCAACTCCCTCTCACATGCATATTACAATTCTCTCTCTCTCTCTCTCTCTCTATATATATATATATATATATATATATAAATATAAATATTATATATTTTTATAATATATATAAAATATATATTATAAAATATATATTTTATATATATTTATATATATTATTTTTATAATATATATAAATATATATTATATTATATATATATAAATATATATAAATTATATTATATATATATATAAAATATTATATATATATAAATAGAAAATCCTGAGTTCTGAAAGGCCAATAGATCGTGAAAAATTGCCATTAAAATGAAATTTTATTATTAAAAATTCCCAAGAGAAAAAGTCATGCCTTGCCATGCTATATCATGCAGGATAATGTGAGAAAACACTGAAGTTGGTCATAGGTGACAAGGGAAGTAAACTGCAGGAAGGATCCTTTTTTGGTTTACTTGGCAAAGAATGGGTAGCTGAGGCAGGGTAAACAGTTTTAGGGTTGGCTGACTTTAATAATTTTAATGGCCCTGGGAGATAAGGGATGTCCCTAGTTACCTTGTATTCAGTCCTGGAGTTATTAGGACTAGTGAAGTGTGACAGCCTGATAAAAGTTGGGGGTATGAGCTTTAGGTTGTTTTTTCTGCATTTGAAGTGTTCTCTAGCTGTGCTGTTTACTTTCTTTCGGGATTGGTTAGCTCTGAGAGGGACAGTCCCTTCATGGATAGAAAGGGCCAAGACATGAAAGAGTCAAAATAAGGAAATAAAAATATATGGCTAATATATTCTCCAAACACCATTTCTGGATAATAAGTTTTTCCAGCCTCATTTTAGACCAGTTTTACATATGAAAAAGTCCTTCAAGATGCCTGCCTTCATGTAGAGAGATTAGTTTTAGCTCCCTGCATAAGTGTGTGAATTCTCTTCCTCATTTTAAAAGTGGCAGCTCTCAGCTATTGAAGTTTATTGCCTTGATTTCTTCATGAAACTTGCAGTTTTACTTCCTGTTTACTACTCTTGTCTTAAAGTTCTCTAATTTCTTGGTGCATAGATATTTCCTTTCCTTGGTGTGAGCCTGTCTGAATTGACTTGTTAAATGTCATGGTTGTGATTGTTATATTTAAATCTACCATAGTCATGTATTTAGTGAAGAAGCAAGAATTTCACTTATTCTCTTTGTTTCTCCTATCAGAATATTTTTCCATCATATTATGTGTTATACTGAATTAATGCTTTAGTTTATAAGTGTATGGATTACAATAGAGAAATAACAGTCTGAATTTTATAGTCTGTGATCATATTGCAAATATGTTAACTGACTCTATGAAAAGATACAGAAAGCTCCACCCCTCAGGAAGCCAGCACATGTCTGGCTTCTGCAATCCAGAAGGGGAATCAAAAAGGTAAAATACACATATACAAAATAGTGTAATATATATATTATGTTGTAATGGATTCAATACCTCAGTGAACTACTTGGCAAACCACTACATGTTCTAATTTAAAATTCTCGGTGAAAAATTAATAGCAAAAAGAAATAGAACAAGTTTACATGAAAGATGTTGGAAATGGTGAAAAACATAAAAAAATGAGATAGGGATAAACACTGATTACAATTAAAGGGAGGAGAAGAGTAATTGGGACCTACTTTACCTAAATGTTTAATTAAAAATGAGATATGGATAAACAATAATTACAATTAAAGGCAGGAGAAGAGTAATTAGGACCTACTTTACCTAAATGTTTAGTTAAAGTGTTTCCAACCTTTCTAGGTCCCATCTAATTCAGGTATTTTATGATTCCACAAGCTGCTATAGCTAACATGATACATAATTTTATTGTTTATTGTATGATTTGTCAAGTACACATTATTGGGTTGAACTGTATTACATTGCTCATATTCAACCACTTTGACCCACTCAAACAGAAATTTTACAAAAGTCTGGCTAATTGTAGAATCCTAATATTTGCCTTGGCAAAGGGCTAGACCCTGAAGATATTAATACAATTGAGGCACATGTCTGGCTTCTATAATCCAGAAGGGGACACAAAAGGTAAAAACACATACAATGTAGTATAATAAGTATAGTGTTGTAATAGATGTTTGTGCAAATAAATGCTGTACTAAATGTATCTAGAATGGCCCATAGGAAGTAAGAGTGGAAGAGTAACTATATTACAGGATATGTAGGAAAGCCATTATCAATATGGTAATATTTATATTGGATCTTAAAGGATGAATAAGTAATTTTCAAAAAGGGAGAAGTGTGAAGGAGCATTCTGTTTTCAGGAAATGTTAAATAACACCATGATTCTGGAATGCAAATTAAATGGAGATGAATGTCTTAAGAGGATATTAGAAAGTTAAATTGGTACCAGACTGTGTAGCCTTGTGTGTCAATCTAGGTGGTATTCTGTAGCAATAGAGAGTGAGTGGGAGATCTTAAGTAAGAAAGTGGTCAAATCAGATATATTTTTTTGTGAAGTATATGTGGCAATCTGAAAAATGTATTAAAGGAGAAGAGACAGAAATGCTAAGAGAATATAGTTAAGTATATCATAACATTTTGTACAAACATATTATATACTTACCTCTATTATGCTGATTACTTTTTGTTTCATCATTACAACTATTATATGAGGTTGATATTCACATTATATATATGCACTAACTTAGCTTAGGAGATACTGAGTAACTAAACAAATATAAGTTGAGTATCCCTTATCCTAAATGTCTGAGACCAGAAATGTTTAGGATTTTTATTTTATATATATATTTTAAGATTTTAGAATATTTGTGTTATATTGGTTGAAAACACCTAATCCAAAAATCTAAAAAATTCTAGTGAACATTTGGAGCATACATGTTGGTAGTCAAAAGTTTCAGATTTTATAAACCTTGGATTTCACATTTTCAGATTAGGTATATTCAATCTAAATATATTTAATACATATTTCAAGTTTGAATTTGATTCCAGAACTATCATAGGATACAAACTAAAGTGGTTCCAAGAGAAATAGAAAGGAAAGTGTGAATCTGAAAAATTTTGCATAAGTAAGACTTGATAACCAGTTAAAATTGGGTAGAGAGAAAACGTGAAGATTTGATGATTCTTTATTTCATTTGTTAAATATTCATTCATTTATTTAATAATTGTTAATCACTGCTACAACCAGCACTGTGTGTGGTGGTTAGTATATGGTGTTGAGAAAGCAAGACATTTCTAGCAAGGACAATTAGACTGAGTGTGGTGTCATAAGCTGACATAAGGAATGGAGAATTTAAAGCAGATTTTCATCAAAAAAAAAAAAAAAAAAGAGGAACATATGTATAGTCAGCAGTTGGAAATAAAGGATTTAAATTAAAAATATTTTAGCAAAAATTATATAATAAGGTGTAGAGTTAGTAAATGTACTGTGGAAACACATTGTAGAGTTACTAAAATTATGGAAATAAATTAGGTCATTAAAGTGATACTGGAACATAATGTTGATATTTATTATCGAGAAAATGTCAACATTCATGGAGACAAGCAAAGATAATTGAGATGAATAACAAAGACACAGTTATTTTCTGTAGGACAAAGAAAGAGACAGTTACAGAAAATAGAGGAAATTTAATAGAGACAAATACCACAAAGGAATAAAGGGAAACAAGAATTGAAATGGGTAAATTTGATTTGATAATTAGATAATAATTGGTAACCTGTGTGAGAATTGTACCAATATGGTGACCTCACAGATTTTTATATTTTCTGTAAATATAGAGAAGTACTAAGCATGTGATACTCAATAAATATTTGTCTTCTTCAACCCAGAAATGGATTGTCAAATTTGGGTATATATTCAAAATGGAATACTATTCAGCCATTGAAAAGATGGAGACTACATCTTTTGCATTCACCTGGAAGGAGTTGAAACACATTGTTCTTATAAAGTATCACGGGAAGAGAAAAGCAAATATCCAGTGTACTCAATACTAATATGAAGCCAATAGATGATATAATACATGTCCACATGATAGAAAAACTCAAATCAATTCAAGATGGAGGGAGGGGGGAAAAGCGAGGAGAGGATGGACAGGGATGCACGTTCTTCCATTTAATGGGCACAATGTAAGGGTACATAGAACACCTTCTGTGTATGGAACACAACTACAAAAGGGACTTTTCCTTACAAATACAATATTTATAATCTAATTGTGCCTTCACATTAATCTGAAATAAAAAGTATAAAAAGTAAATGTATAAGTTTATTGAAATCATATATCAGGAAAGAGAACATCAATTGACAGTGTAACAAAATGATAGAAATAATTTTTAAAATGTTATTGATACTTTGTTACTTAAATATCTGATTAGCATTAAGAGACAAACTGTATCAAATGCACGTAGTTATTAACTATCAGGTTATGTAGGATTTTAAACACCAAATAATAACAGCCACTAAGCACTATTAATACTTCTTTGACAATTTTCTGACATGTTGCAGAAAATATTTCCTGAATCTAGCCACACTCAGTTAAAGACTTAACTGCTTCTTGTATGTATTCTGTGTTGAAGCAACATTATTTCTTTCATTAGGAATAAGTCTGTGCTACTTATGTCAGTCGCTATGTATAATTAAGAACACACATCACCAGAGATTGGATTAAAGATGGCTGCTGAGTAACAGCTTCCCTGCAACTGGGCATGGAGAGTCTGGGGAGACAAGACTCCAGACATCTCTGGCTGGTGGGATCTGCCTATGATCATCCCTTTGAGGATACAGGGAGACAGCAAGGGACTTCTGGGCCCCAGGAGGAGGACAAAAACAGTTGAAAACTGGCAAGTGGCTGCATGTGTTTGATCAACCTAATCACGCCGGCAACCGTGAGTACAAGCAGCAGTGAGACTGCAAACTGGAAAGGCCTTACGTGTGAACTTTTTTGGTGTTCTTGGACTTGGCGCTCAGTTGAGCTGCCTGGGGGAGAGCTTGAGCAAAAGTGTGGAGAACTTTGGGCATTGTCTGAGGCCCAAAAATGAGCCACTAAGCTGGGCTCAGTGAAAGCCATTGTGTGAAAAAACTGCTCCGGCAAGCTCCGCCCTCAGGGTCCCACAGAAAGGAACGGGCGAGACAAAGTAACCTAGTGACTGAGCAGCTTAAAGGCGGGGACTGAACTGCCTCACAGACCTAATCCTTAGGGGCAGACTGAGACGGTTTTGGCACACTGGAGCCTTGGGCTGTTGCCTTGGGTAAAGTGCCCTGACATCACAGCTCATAGCAACCTCAAACTCCTGGGCTTGGTGCCACCCAGACCTCCATAAGAGGTGTGCAGCAACCCCCAACCGGTGACCCGCACCCACCAGGGCTCCACATTCCCTGACCAGGAACTGCGGGAACTGTGCAACCCTGCGTCCCCCCTCCCGTGTCCCCCCAGCCTTCACACTAGCTCATACATCTGACCAGGGACTCTGGTAGCTGCGTACCCTCTGGAGCCCTCCCTGCCTCTGCGAAGAGCCCTTCTCCTGGCCAGAGACTACTAGAGCCTTGGGTTCTCTGTGCTAAAGTCACTGAGCGCCAGGCATAGAGAACCGTGCGCACCACCCCCAGCTCTGTTGCTGAATCCAGGTGTGTTGCACACCGAAGCTACTTCTACAACCAGAACTCCCTAACTAGAGCAGCCCCAGAGGAACTACACAGGGTCACTCCGTACAAAGATCCAGCAACAATAGAGTGATCCCGCTGGGGTCTAATCTTGGAAAGACACCTCCCCAACTCTGAGGACGGGCAGAGGCAATGGTGAAAAGCAATCATGATGTGAAATCAACAGAAAAATTCTGGCAATATGAATAATCAGAGTAGATCAACTCCCCCAAGGATCAATGGGGCAGAAACACCACAAGACCCCAAGCACAAATAGCTGAGATGTCAGAAATTGAATTCAGGATCTGGATAGCAAATAAGATCGAATTAAAATTCCAAAAGTTATCTCAAGAACTCAACGAATTCAAAGACCAAATGACCAAAGATT
>CAUYPK010114085.1:0-13093 GCA_963574355.1 Loris lydekkerianus | reverse complement strand
GGAGATTTTGTATAGTTGATGCTATTTCAGAACTTGATATAGGCCTGTTCAACATTTCCACTTCATTCTGGCTAACTCTAGGAAAGTGGTGTGCTTCCAAGTATTGGTCTATTTCCTTTAGATTTTCATATTTCTGAGAATAGAGTTTCTTGTAATATTCATTAAGGATATTTTGAATTTCTGAGGAATCTGTTGTTATTTCATCTTCATCATTTCTGATTGATGAAATTAGAGATTTTACTCTTTTTTTCCTGGTTAGCTAAAGGTTTATCTATTTTATTGACCTTTTCAAAAAACCATCATTCTGATTTATTGATCTCTTGTATAATCCTTTTGTTTTCAATTTCATTTAATTCTGCTCTAATTTTGTTTATTTCTTTTCTTCTGCTGGGTGTGGGGTTGGAATGCTCTTCCTTTTCCAGTTGCTTGAGATGTCTCATTAAATTTTTAACTTCCTCTTTTTCTATTCTCTTGAGGAAGGCTTGTAGTGCTATAAATTTCCCTGTTAGAACTGCCTTTGTGGTATCCCAAAGGTTCTGATAATTAGTGTCTTCATTGTCATTTTGTTCCAAAAGTTTGGTAATTCCCTTCTTAATCTTGTCTATGACACAGCTATTATTCAGTATAAAATTATTTGGATTTCATGTTTTTGTATGAGTGTGCAGATTCCTGTTGTTATTGAGTTCAACTTTTATTCCTGATGGTCTGAGAAGATGCAAGGAATAATTTCTAATTCTTTTTAATTTTCTGAGGTTACACTTGTGACCTAATATGTGATCAATTTTGGAGTATGTTCCATGGGCTGATGAGAAGAATGTGTATTCAGTTTTGTTTTGTTTTGTTTTGCAGTTTTTGGCCAGGGCTGAATTTGAACCTATCACCTCCAATATTTGGGGCTGGCGCCCTACTCCTTTGAGCTACAGTCACCACCCTGTATTCAGTTTTGTTAGGATGAAATCTTCTCTAGATGTCTGTAAAATCCAATTCTTGAATGGTTACGTTTAAGCCTAAAATTTCTTTGCTTAGTTTCTTGTTGGAGGATCTATCCAACCCTTTCCTGGTGCTAGAGAAAATCAAGTTGCTCATGTCTGTTAGAGTCTCTCTTGTAAATTGATGTGCATTCTGGTTGGGTGCATAAACGTTAATAATTGAAATCTCATCATGTTGAGTGTTACCCTTAACAAATATGAAGTGACTATCCTTATCTTTCCTTACTTTTGTTTGTTTAAAGCCTATTGTATCTGTGAATAAAATTTCAACACCTGCTTTTTTTCTGATGGCCATTTGCCTGAAATATCAATGACCATCCCTTCATCCTAAGTCTATGTTTATCTTTTAAGGTGAGATGAGATTCTTGTATGCAGCAGGTATCTGGCCTGAGTTTTTGTATTAAGTGAGCCAACTGTGCCTTTTTAGAGGACAATTTAAGTAATTCACATTAATTGTAAATATTGAGAAGCCTGGTAGAATTTTGGTATTGAGTTTTTTGACGGTCCAGTAGAGATTTTTAATCCTTTTGCCATTGTGGAAGTTGGAATTTGATCACAAGTTTCTGAGTTAGTTTACCTTTGTGGTGGAGGATTGCACTGGTCATTATGGAGGATAGGTCAAAAAATATCCTGGAAAGCTGGTTTAGCTATGGCAAATTTCTTCAACATGTAAATGTCATTAAAATATTTAATTTCTCCATCATAAATGAAACTCAGTTTAGCTGGATACAGAATCCTGGGTTGAAAGTTATTTTGTTTTAGGAGACTAAAAGTCGATGACCACCCTCTTCTAACTTGAAAGGTTTCAGCAGAGAGATCTGTAGTCATTCTAATATTCTTCCCCTTGTAGGTTATGGATTTCTTATGTCTAGTGGCTTGCAGAATTTTCTCTTTCATTTTAATGGTGAAGTTAATTATAATGTGCCTAGGAGAAGTCTTATTCAGGTTGAGTCATGCTGGGTATCTGAAACTGTCTGCTATATGAATTTCAGAATCTCTCGGCATGTCTGGAAAGTTCTCCTTCATTATCTCCTGAGAAAGAGCCTTTGTACCTTTCAAAGCCATCTCATCACCTTCAGAAATTCCTCTAAGGCAAATATTAGTTTTCTTCCAATTATCACAGAGTACTCTAAGAGAACGATCCATTTTTGCTCTCCACTTCTCTTCCTCTTTGAGCACTTGGGAGCATTCAAATGCTTTGTCTTCAATGTCAGAAATACTTTCTTCTGCCTGCTCCATTATGTTACTGAGGGATTCTACTGCATTTCTTAGATCTTTGAGGGCTGCAAATTCTTGTCTCAATGTGTCAAAATATTTGTTTATTTTGTCTTTGAATTCATTGAATTCTTGAGACACTTTTGAAATGCTCCTTGAATTTCTAATTCCAACTTTACCTCCATTCTATTAATCTTATTTGCAATTCAAAGTCTCAATTTGATTTCTGACATCTTAGCCATCTGTTAATGAATGGGATCTTCAGTTGTGTCCACCATATCATTCCTTGGGAGGATTGATCTACTCTGGTACTTCATGTTACCTGAGTTTTTCCACTGATTCCACCCAATGATTATTTTACACCATTTGGCTAGATTAGCAGATAAGGTGAAGTTGGGTTGAAGGCTCCAGGAGTAGTGATTAACCAGCCCTTTGCCCAAGAGCTGGGACTGGTGTCTGTACCTTTTCCCCTAGAGCTTTGCCAAGGATACGTACAGTGCTACGGCCTGAGAAACTCGGGGCCTGCTTGGTGTGATGGGGCTAAGTGGTTCTGTCTTGTTTTCAGCTGGTCTCTGTCCTACCCTAGTAAATCAGTTACTCTGGGTTAAAGTCTCAGCTGTGGAGAAATACCAGAATTTAAATCACCCCTCCCCCAACGGGCAACACTTGGAAAAGGAAAATTAAACCTTCTCACAACCACACACCCAGAGTACCACTTTGGATAGTCCTCAGGTGTTTGGCCCAGTTCAAGAAGTCCAAATCAATTATCCCAGTCAACACTGGTCTTAGATGAGAGAGTTCAAAAGGTCTCCGGCAATTAGCTAGCAGGGGTCTGCTGGCAGCTCAAGTATGACTTGCTCTGGTGCTCCATGTGGTCAGGACCCACCCAGCAAATGAATTACTCTGGGAAGGTTGATGCCTCCTTCCCCACCTTGCACCTCTGTCACACCCCTTCACTGGTAACCCCGCAGAGCTATGACCCAGTTCTCTCCAATGAGCAGATGCTCCAGAGGTTTGCGCCTGCCTGAGTCACAAGGAGATCTATGTCTCCTCAGCCAGGCCGCTGTTCTCTGCCACTATCCAGCAGGGGGAGCTGAGGCCTGACAACCTGGAGTGCTTAATGGAGGCTGGGGCTGTTCACTCAGTTCCAGCCCTGCCCCTGATAGCTGTTGCTGACAGAACAGAACAACTTCGCAGAATTTGTTTCTGTCCTGGCTATATTCCCCTCCAGATCAGACGCTGTTTGAGTTCACAGAAACTGCGACTCAGCCGCAGTCTATGCCACTGCCTGGAGCTGGTGTGTCTTTCTCAGCAGCAGTCTGTGTTGGGGTGGGCATGGCTAGAACTCACACTCAGCTTTTGGTTTCTGCCTCTTCCCACCTACCTTTCTCTCAGCCATGATCCCCTGAGAGCCAGATGCATCTTAGGCTCATTAAAGCAGTCCATCTGGTTCAGCTCCAGATGGACTGGGAGTATGCCATCTCTGTGTGCATCCCCATGCCCTGCCCAGGCAGGTACGACCTCAGGTATACCCTTTACTCATGGGCCCTGAATTTCCATGCTAGATCTGTTCCACAAGTGGCTGCCACCAGAGAAGATGCCTGAGAGACATGGAGTATCCCTCAAAAAAATCCCCAGGGGTATGAGCCCTATTGTTCCTGCCGCTGCCGCTCTGTGCCTCAGGGCACCATCACTCCCTCTCCCATATGGTTCCCTCTCAGTTGAACATCTTCTCCTCACTCATGTGCTACAGAATCAGCACAGACCAGCAACTGCCAATGCCCTGTCCACACCTCTCAAGAAAATGCCCAAGAATCTGGACTTCATGGGGGACAGGCTTTCAGACCTCAGGGTGAGAGGGGAGGGGAGTGCTGGGAGTTCAGAATTGCAGGTAGAGACTATATATAGTTTTATACAGTTTTATGCCTGATGGGAGAGTGCCATGGCACATTGGTAAGTCCTCTCTAGAGAAGGAGTTCCAGTTTTTAGAGGGTCTCTCTTGTGTGATAGAATAGGAGGAAATCTGAACTCTGCTTGCTTGTTTGCATAGAGTATACTGTGAGCCTTTCTCATAGGGAAGGGGACTCCCATCTGCTTGGTGATGGATTTTGTATCTATTGTTTGCTTCCTTGGGGTCGAAGCTCACCTCAGCAGGAGCTCTCTTGGCTCAGCTCCAAGCCAACGGCTTACTTGCCAAACTTCTGTCCTTTAACTCTACTTCTGGATGGGAGCCTCTGTGGAAAGCTGGCTCTTGTTGGCTATCTTGCTTCCACCCCCTCACCCCAGCCTTTTTAATTAGACTTTTAACTTCTGATTCTCCTTATGTCTGTTCATTCTTTCACTGATATTTCCTAGTTTCTTAGCAATTTCTTTTTTTTTTTTTTAATTGTTGTGAATTCATTGAGGGTAAAAGAAACCAAGATGTACTGACTGCATTTGTTAGGTAAAGTCCCTCTTACAATTGTGCCTTGTACCCTACAGGTGTGTCACACATCAAGACCCCACCCACCTCCCTCCTTCCCTCTCTCTGCTCTTCCTTTCCCCCACCCCTCTCCCTCCTTCTCTCTCTCTCTCTCTGCTCTCCCCTTCCCCCATCCCTGCTGTTTCATTAATTGTCCTCATATCAAAATTGAATACATAGGATTTGTGCATCTCCATTCTTGTGATACTTTACTAAGAATAATGTGTTCTACTTCCATCCAGGTTAATACAAAGGTGGTAAAGTCTCCATTTTTTTAATGGCTGAATAATATTCCATGGTATATGTATACCACAGCTTGTTAATTCATTCTTGGGTTGGGAGACATTTAGGCTGTTTCCACATTTTGGCAATTGTAAATTGAGCTGCAATAAACCGTCTAGTGCAAGTGTCCTTATGATAACAGGATTTCTTTTCCTTCTGGGTAGGTGCCCAGTAATGGGATTGGAGGATCAAATGGGAAGCCTACCTTGTGTTCTTTGAGGTTTCTCTATACTTCCCTCCAAAAAGGTTGTACTAGTTTGCAGTCCCACGAGCAGTGTAAAAATGTTTCTTTCTCTCCACATCTCTGCCAGCACCTGAAGTTTTGAGATTTTGTGATGTGCCATTCTCGCTGGGGTTAGATGATATCTGAGGGTGATTTTGATTTGCATTTCTCTAATAATTAGGGACAATGAGCATTTTTTCCTATGTTTGCTAGCCATTGGTCTTTTTTTTATTATTATTAAATCATACCTGTGTACATTAATATGATCATGGGGCACCATACACTGGTTTCATAGATCATTGGTCTGTCTTCTTTAGAGAAGGTTCTATTCATCTCTCTTCCCCATTGATATATGGGATGTTGGCTTTTTTTTATGTGAATTAATTTGAATTCTCTATAGATCCTACTTATCAAGCTTTTGTCTGGTTCAAAATGTGCAAATATCCTTTCCCATTGTGTAGGTTGTCTATTTGCTTTGGTTGTTGTCTCCTTAGCTGTACAAACACTTTTCAATTTAATTAAGTCCCATTTGTTTATTTTTGTTGTTGCAATTGCCACAGCAGTCTTCATAAAGTCTTTCCCCAGGCCAATATCTTCCAGTGTTTTTCCTATGCTTTCTTAGAGGATTTTTTTTTTCATTTTGTACCTTAAATTTATGTCCTTCATCCATCTTGAGTCAATTTTTGTAAGTGGAGAAAGGTGCAGGTCCAGTTTCAGTCTTTTATGTGTGTTTATCCAGTTCTTCCAGCACCATTTATTGACTAGAGAGTCTTTCCCCCAGTGTATGTTCTTGTGTGGTTTATCGAAGATTAGGTGGTTATAAGATGTTAGTTTCATTTCCTGGTTTTCTATTAGATTCCAAATGTCTATGTCTCTATTTTTATGGCAAAACCATGCTGTCTTGACCACTATGGTCTTGTAATACAGCCTAAAATCTCATATGCTGATAACCCCAGCTTTGTTCTTATTACTAAGAACTGCCTTAGCTATACAGAGTTTTTTCTGGTTCCATGCAAAAAGCAGAATCCTTTTTTCCAAGTCTTGAAAATACAACTTTGGTATTTTAATAGGGAAAGCATTGAATCAGTAGATTGCTTTGGGAAGTATAGACATTTTAACAATGTTGATTCTTCTCAGCCATGAGCATTCTATGTTCTTCCATTTGTTAAAGTCCTCTACTATTAATATTTCCTTTCTTAGGGTTTCATAATTTTCTTTGTAGAGGCTCTTCACCTCTTTTGTTAGATATATACCTAGGTATTTCGTTTTATTTGAAGCTATGGTGAAAGGAGTTGTGTCCTTAACTAGCCTCTCATCTTGGCTGTTATTGGCATATACAAAGGCTACTGATTTGTGGACAATTGATTTTATATCCTGAGACATTACTGTATTTTTTGATGATTTCTAGGAGTCTTGTGGAATAGTCCTTGGAGTTCTCTAAGTATAAGATCATATCATCAGTAAAGAGGGAGAGTTTGATCTTTGCTGCTCCCAGTTCTAGCTAAATAGTATTAGCTAGAACTTCCAGCACTATGTTGAATAGTAATGGTGACAGAGGACAACCTTGTCTGGTTCCAGTTATAAGTGGAAAAGCTTTCAGTTTAACTCCATTCAGTAAGATATTAGCTGTGGGTTTTTCATAGATAGCTTCGATCAGTTTAAGAAATATGCCATGCATTTCAGTGTTCTAATTAGAAAAGGATGCTGGGTTTTATTGAATGCTTTTTCTGCATCTATTGAGAGGATCATGTGGTCTTTGTTTTTGCTTCAGTTGATACAGTGAATAACGTTTATGGACTTGCGTATGTTAAACCAACCTTGCATCCCTGGGATGAAACCTACTTGATCATGATGTATGACTTTTTTGATGATAAGCTGTAATCTATTGGCTAGGATTTTGTTGAGAATTTTTGCGTCTATATTCATTAGTGAAACTGGTCTGAAGTTCTCCTTTTTAGTTGGGTCTTTTCCTGGTTTTGGAATCAGGGTGATATTTGCTTCATAGAACGTGTTGGGGAAGATTCCTTTCTCTCCTCAATTTTTTGGAATAATTTCTACAGTACGAGGAATAAGCTCTTCTTTGGAGATTTGATAGAATTCTGGTGTGAAGCCATCTGGACCAGGACATTTTTTTGTTAGAAGATTTTTTATTGTTTTCTTGATCTGAGTGTTTGAAATTGGTCTGTTTAGGAGATCTATTTCTTCCTGGCTAAGGCAAGGGAGAGAGCATGATTCTAAATATTGATTCATTTCCTTCACATTGTCAAATTTCTAGGCATAAAGTTTCTGGTAGTATTTAGAGGTAATCTCTGTGTCTCTGTGGCATCAATTGTTATTTCCCTTGTCATTTCTGATTGAGGTTAATAGAGATTTTACTCTTCTATTTCTAGTTAGTCTAGCCAAAAGTTTATCTATTTTATTTAATTTTCATAAACCAGTTCCTTGTTTCATTAATTTTCTAAATGATTCTTTTGTTTTTAATTTTATTACTCTCTGATTTAATGTTGGATATTTCTTCTCTTCTGCTCGGCTTTGGCTTAGATTGTTCTTTTTCCAATTCTGTAAGATGGTTTGTGAGTATGTTGATGCACTGTCTTTCTGGTTTTTGAATGTAGGCATCTAAAGCAACACATTTTCCTCTCAGAACTTCTTTTGAAGTATCCCACTGTTTCGGGTAGCTTGTGTCTTCACTGTTGCTCATCTCAAGGAAGTTAATGATTTCCTTTTTTATTTCTTCCTGTACCAAACTGTCATTCAGCATAAAGTTGTTTAATTTCTATGCCTTTGTGTGGGGTTGAATGTTGTTGTTCGAGTTGAGTTTCACCTTCAGTGCTTTGTGGTCTGAGAAGATACAAGGTAAAGCTTTTAATTCTTTTGATTCTGTTGAGGTTTGTTTTGTGTCCTATGATATGATCAATTTTGGAGAATATTCTATGGGGCAATGAGAAAAATGTATATTCTTTAGCTTTTGGATGGAGTGTTCTCTCTATGTCCATCAAGCACAGTTGTTCTAGGGTCTCATTTAAGTCCTTTATATCTTTAATTTCTGTTTACAGGATCTGTCCAGGTCCATGAGAGGAGTAGTAAAGTCCTCTGTTGTTATGGTGTTATAGGATATCAAATTTCTCAGACTAATTAAGGTCTGTTTCAAGAATCTGGAAGCATTTAAGTTGGGTGCATAAATATTTAGAATTGAAATGTCTTTTTGTATTTTTCCCTGACCAATATGAAGTGTCCCTTGTCGTGTTTTGTGACTTTAGTTGCTTTAAATCCACTTGTATCTGAAAATAAGATTGCAACACCTTTTTTCTTCTGAATTCCATTTGCCTGAAAAATTGTCTTCCAACTCTTAACTCTGAATTTTAGTTTGTCTTTTGATGTGAGGTGTGTTTCCTGCAGACAGAAAATAGATGGCTTCTGTTTTTTAATTCAATCAGCCAATCTATGCCTCTTCAGTGGGGAATTCAACCCATTGACATTTATTGAGATAATTGGTAAGTGTGGTAGCATTCTATTCATCTTATTTTGTGAAAGTCCATTGCTAAGTTTTTGTCTTTTGCATCATTGTGAAAACTAGGTTCTGTCGTTTCATTTCTGGGTGTTTACTTTGCTGAAGGTCCATTTTGATGGTCAGTGTGTAGAACAGGTTGAAATATTTCCTGTAAGATTGGTCTTGTTGTGGCAAATTTCCTCAATGTTTGCATATCAATAAAAGATTTGATTTCTCCATCAATTTTAAAGCTTAGAGGGATATAACCTTCTGGGTTGGAAATTGTTCTGTTTAAGTAGATTAAAGGTATATGACCATTGTCTTCTGGCTTGAAACATTTCATTAGAGAAGTCTGCAGTCACCTTGATGGGTTTGCCCTTGTAGATCAATTAGCGCTTACTCCCGGCAGCTTACAAAATCTTTTATTTTGTCTTGACTTTGGACAGGTTAATCACAAAGTGTCTTAGAGAAGCTCTATTTGAGTTGAGGCCACCTGGGGTCTGATATCCTTCTGAAAGGAGTGTGTCAGAATCTTTGGTGATATTTGGGAAATTTTCATTTATAATATTCTCTAGAATGACTTCCATTCCTTTGTGGCATTTTTCTTCCCCTTCTGGGATACCTATAACTCATATGTTTGAACACTTCATGAAGTCCTGTAATTATGTCAGTGAATGTTCTGCTTTCTCTCTCTTCTTTTCTGCCTCTTTAACTATTCAAGTTATGACAAGAGCTTCATCCTCTACCTCTGAGATTCTTTCTTAGACATGATCTAATCTTTTGTTTATACTTTCTATTACATCTTTAAGTTCCCTAATTGACTCCTTCAATTCCTGAAGCTCTGTTGTAGCCCTTTCTATATTCTTCATATTGTTCATCTCTTATTTGATTCTGTTTTTGGGTTTCCTTTTGGTTATTTTCCACTTTCTCAGCAACTTCTCTCATTGCTTTTTGGTTATTTTCCACTTTATCAGTAGTGTCCTTCATTGGTTCCATCATTTCCTTCATTTTTTTCACCATCTGTATTCTAAATAACCCCTTCTTTCATTTCTAACACTTCTTTATAGGTGGAATCCTCTGCAGTAGCAGAGGTCCCTTGGGTGGGGCTCTGGACTGGTTTTCCATGTTGCCAGGATTTTTCTGCTGATTCTTCCTCATTAACATATTCTTTTATCTGTTTCCTTGCCCTAATTTTCCTTTCACCTCCTCTTGCTCTTTAATTTACTGTGCCACTTGGCTAAGGTTTCGATGAGTTCTTTCGGTACAGGACCAGAAAAATGAGAAGATTGAAGAGCAAGAAGAGAAAATAGATTTTTTTTAAAAGGCAAAAAAAGAGAAAGGCGATGGGGTGAGTAAAAGGTAATATTGACAAAAAGAAGAGAGGTGCAGAAAGAGGGAGACAGGAGAAATATATGGTACAGTAGGGTAGTTTGACCCTACCTCTGGGGGTGCTGGGTTGGGTAGTTGCCTTGTGGTCAGCAGCTCTTTGCCAGCCTATTCAGACACAGTACCCCATCTCCACCAAGTAGAGAGGAAAGATAAAACTACTATAAATCAAACCAAACCAACCAAACAATAAACCTTATGGGATAAAATTGGGGAAAAACCAAATAATAGGGGCAGAATCATTAGCAAAAATGAAGTGCTAATTGTTAAAGAAGGCAACAATGAAAAATTGTATTTAAACTAGAAAAATGAAGAAAGAAAAGAAAGAAAAGGAAAAAAGAAAAAAGAAAAGAAAAATCTAGAGGGAAAAATATTGAAATTAAAAAACAGTATATATATCTTGCTGAATATTGTCTGGGCAACAGGTAATCTTCTGTGGTATGAGATGTTAATCACAATGTTGATACAGCAATACGAGATGGAGACTGAAAGCCTCTGCTGATTTCTCAAACCCCATAGGGTTGAGAGCCTAAATCTCTCCTCAGCCCACTTTAAAGACACTTTAAACTGTCAACCTTGGCTAAGCAGAAGCTTTCCCAGGAAAGCACTTGTCACTGGGATTTCTCCTAAATTGGCTGCCCATTTATCCAGTGTGCTAAAACCGGTCTCACTCTATGCTCCTAAGGGCCAAGGCTATAATCTGCCCAATACTGAAATCTCTGTGTTTCAGTTTTGCCTTTAGGCTGCTCAAACACTAGATTACTGGCTCTAGGTTTCCCACTCAATCCTCATGCTGTGACCCTGAGGCCAGAGCCTGCAGGGGCAGTTCTCCCATTATGGCTTCATGGGCAGCCCACAACCAAACAATATTAGTGCTGTTCTGGCTCAGTGCCTCAGTCTGGGGCCCTAGGCAACACTTAAAGTGATCTTCACTCTCGCCCACGTTATCCCAAGGTAGCTCAACCAAGAGCCCAAGTCAAAAAAAACAAACCAGCCCACAGGTAAGACTTTTCCTACTTATAAACTCACTGTTGCTGTAGTTATAGCTGTGGGTGGCCTCCAACCAAACAAATGCATGCTGCCACTTGCCAATTCTCCACTGCTTTTGTCCTCCTTGTGGGGTCAAGAAGTCTTTTGCTGTCTCCCTGTGTCAGCAAAGAAATGTTTCTAGGGAGATCCCATTGGCCAGAGAAGCCTGAGTCTTCTCTCCCCAATCTCACCATGCCCGGTTGCAAGGAAGCTGTTACTCCACCTCCATCTTGTCCTCCCCAAGCAATTTCTTAACTTATTTGATTTAAGAAATATCATGCGGCTGTGTACAGTGGCTCATACCTGTAATCCTAGCACTCTGGGAAACTGAGATAGGAGGATTTCCTGAACTAAGGAGTTCAAAAACAACCTGAGCAAAAGCAAGACTCCATTTCTATTAAAAGTAGAAAAATTAGCCAGGCATTATGGCAGGCACCTATAATACCAGCTACTCAAGAGACTGAGAAAAGAGGATCACTTAAGCTCAAGAGTTTGAGGATGCTGTGAGCTACGATGCCACAGCATACTACCATGGATGACAAAGTGAGACTCCATCTCAAAAAAAAAAAAAAAAGGAAAGAAAGAAACAAAAAAGGAGGGAAAAAGGGATGGAGAGAGAAAGTGAGGGAAGAAAGGAGGAAAGGAAGAAAGAAATATCACACAAACCTTTTTTTTTTTTTGGTAAACAAGTAGGAATTTATTTTTCCTTTTTTTATTTTTCTTTGATTTATTTATTTTATTATTAAATCAAAACTGTGTACAATAATGTGATTATGGGGCACCATACACTGGTTTTATATACCATTTCACATATTTTCATTACACTGGGTAACATAGCCATCCTGGCATTTTCTTAGTTACTGTGTTAAGACATTTATATTCTACATTTACTAAGTTTCACATGTACCCTTGTAAGATGCACTGCAGGTGTAATCCCACCAATCACCCTACCTCCACACATCCTCCACCCTCCCTCTACCCCTTTCCCCTATTCTTAGGTTGTAACTGGGTTATAGCTTTCATATGAAAGCCATAAATTAGTTTCATAGTAGGGCTGAGACACTGGATACTTTTACTTCCATTCTTGAGATACTTTACTAAGAAGAATGTGTTCCAGCTCCATCCATGTAAACATGAAAGAGGTAGAGTCTCCATCTTTCTTTAAGGCTGCATAATATTCCATGGTGTACATATACCACAATTTATTAATCCATTCATGGATCGATGGGCACTTGGGCTTTATCCATGACTTAGCAATTATGAATTGGGCTGCAATAAACATTCTGGTACAAATAATTTGTTATAATGTGATTTTTGGTCTTCTGGGTATATGCCTAGGAGAGGAATTATAGGATTGAACAGCAGGTCTATTTTTTAGATCTCCAGGTGTTCTTCAAACATCTTTCAAAAGGAATGTATTAATTTGCATTCTGACCAGCAGTGTCAAAGTGTTCCCTTTTCACCACATCCACACCAACAACTCGGGTCTTGAAATTTTGTGATATGGGCTAATCTTACTGGAGTTAGATGATATCTCAAAGTAGTTTTGATTTGCATTTCTCTGATGATTAAAGATATTGAAAAAAAAATAAAGATGATGAGCATTTTTTTATATGTCTGTAGGCTGTGCACCTGTCTTCTTCAGAGAAGTTTCTCTTCAAGATTCTTGCCTAGCCTGTGATGGGATCACTTGTTCTTTTCTTGCTTATACGTGTGAGTTCTCTGTGGATTCTGAATAATAAACCTTTGTCAGACACATAACCTGTAACTATCTTCTCCCATTCTGAGGGCTGTTTGCTTCCTTTACTTACTGTGTTCTTGGCTGTGCAGAAGCTTTTTAGTTTGATCAGGTCCAGGTAGTGTATTTTTGAAGCTGCTTCAATTGCCTGGGGGGTGCTCCTTATAAAATACTCGCCCAGACCTATTTCTTCAAGGGTTTTTTCAACACTCTCCTCTTGTATTTTTATAGTTTCATGTCTTAAGTTTAAATATTTAATCCAGTGAGAGTCTATCTTAGT
>CAUYPK010114079.1:0-10350 GCA_963574355.1 Loris lydekkerianus | reverse complement strand
GTTAGATGGGTCTCGCGTGGAGTAAATGAGCATCAGAAGAGAAACCATCTCCAAGTTTGTCTTTCTTCAGCGTCAAAACATAAAGGCAAATCATCTCTACACCATTTTGTTATATGTGATGAAAAATGGATTCTTTTTGACAATCACCAGTGTTCGGCACAATGATTAGATAAACAAAAAGTGCTGAAACACAGCCCAAACTGAATATTCATCAAAACAAGTGAATGTTGTCTGTGGTGGTCCAGGGCTGTTGTTATCCACTACAGCTTCATGAAACCCGGTCAGCTGATTATAGTGGAAGTCTACTGCTACCAGCTGGAGACATGGTGGGGATGATTGTGATTCTGCATCTGAGACTGGTCAAGAGAGACAGGGCAGTCCTCTCGGGAGACAATGCTGGTGTGAAAACCACGTTGCTGGAACGACAGGGGCTGGACTCGGAAACTCTCGGTCACCCGCCATGTTCTCCAGACCTTGCACAAGCTGACTACCACTTCTTCCAGGCTTTGGACCACATCGTGCAAGGAAAAATATTCAATTCTTGGTTGGCGCCTGTGGCTGAAAGGAGTAGGGCACCAACCCCATATGCTAGTGGTGGCGGTTTCAAACCCAGTCCTGGGCCAAAAACTGTGCAAAAAAAAAAGAAAAAAAAGAAAAAAAAGAAAAAAAGAAAAAGAAAAGAACTACTCACTTCTCAACAAGCCGTAGAAAAGGCCTTTTATGATTTCATTGCCACCCACTCTCCAGACTTCTTTGCTGGTGGCAAAATAAAGCTGCCATTAAGATGGCAAAACTGTGCTGATACTTCAGGCAAATACTTTGATAAGTTGTACTGCTTCTTGTTTGAGAAGATCCAAGATCAATAAACTTGTGATTTGAAATTGGACATTTCAGATTTAATGACCTAGTAACTTGCCGGAGATCGTGTACTTTGCAGTGCAGTCAAACATATGCAGTTTGACTCCTAGTTCAGAGTCTTTATTCACTAGTTTATAATAAATATTCTAAAAGAACTTAAGAGGAGATAGATTTCAGGCACCATTGGCAAGTCCTGATATAAGCGTACCTATACCTTGGGACCTAAAGCAGACCCTCTAAAAATAGCTAATGTGAAATATATAAGAAAGTTTCATGTCAACTTATTCCTGAAATTCATACACTGGTAGGTATGTAGGTTTGAAACAAAGTGGAACTCTATTGAATGTTGTGTGGGGTCAGAGCATGATCACATAATAAAATGTGTCATTCATCATTCCTGCTTCCATTGTGATGAAAACATTTAATGATTAGCCAGACTATTGAAGGTCTGTGTCTCTTCGATGCCCTGAGTCATTTTTCAGAGGTTAAATTTCATTAACAGAATCAATAGCACAGTGTGGGAATGGATGGATATGTCGCAAAGCCTCGTGAACAACGGTCTCAACTTTGCAGCTTGTTGATGTGACCTGCAGGGGTTACCTGGCCTGATCTAGCCTTAAGTAGCACAGCAGCTGCAAATTATTGCTTCAGTTATTATAATTAGTTATTATTGTTGTTTTGCTGTTAACTTTATTTAAACCCACCAGCTTCTCACATAGGTGGAGTTGTTTATTCGTTGTTGCACAAGAAAGAGGAGCAGAGATTCTGTAAGGGAAGGACCACTGAGAGTCTGTGCATTTGAAATCCTTTTGATGGAGTTCAGGAATTGCAGCAGCCATGAACAGCACACATATTTTACATAGAAGGAGTCTCGATACTGGTTTTTGAGGGTGGTTGCTAGAGTTGGGGAGACTGCCCGGCAGCCCTGCAGAGAATGAGCTTCATGGAGCTCCTGTGGGTTTCCTGTCTCCCCTGCCTCCCTGTCCCGACAAGGAGTCCGAGCAGTACGAACTCGGGGATCCATGAACAGACTGGGTCTGGAGGGGATGGAGAGTATTTGGAAAGTGAAACTGGGTAGATTGGTTCAGATATGGGGGCCATTTAGTCTGTTCTTGAAGCGTTTGGAATGTATGTACCAGGCAGTAGGGACTGGTGTATTCTTCAAGGAGAAACTGATATGGGCCTTCTGATATGAAGAGATAATTTGTTTTAGGGCTAGGTGTCTGCTGGTCATATAATAATAGTACGCAGTGAGCACTAACCCATTCATATGTTTATATAGTCCCATCCAGACCTTATCACAACGACGTATCAGGAACTATAATTTCTTTTTCCCGTGTTACGGGTGAGAAAACTGAAATACAAATATATCACATGGTTTAAAATCACACTGCTCCTGTGTGTGTGGTGGTCCTGATTTGCACAAAAACATTCTGACTCCAAAACTTATGCTTTTAGCTCCTTTCCAAGTTATGACAAATCATGTTCAAAAGCTTATTCCATAAATAGTACTGGTACTTATGAAGAAATTATTTTAATTGCAGAGATATTAATGACCTTTACTTGAGTTTCCGTTGTTTCTATATGGCCTTCAGCTTCTCTGCCATAGGTTTGGAGTTTTAATTTTTCTTTCTTTTTTGGATAGGCTTTTATGATATTTATATTAAGTGGAATTGCTAAATCAATAACATCTGCTGGATTATTAGTTTAATCAAATAGCAGAATTTCTGACCTTTAGATACAATGTGTTAGTTTATTATTAAAGTGAATTGTAGGAGATTTATTGCAACTACTTCCTGAAATGTTTACATTCAAAACGCTGTAAAATTTATTTATTAAACTCTACTCCAGGCTATTGGTTCTCATGCATCACTGTATTGGTAGAAAATCTATCGTGGCTATAGAAAGACACTCTTCAGTATTACACATGGCCTTCTCATTGGTCAAGCAGTTCATCAGCCCCTGCTGAGCTGTGTTTACCAGCAGGCCAATGTAACAGGCCCAGTAGAGAGACCATGAGAAAAGCCTAGTGTAAACCAGGAGCCCACAGTCCGACGTAGAAAAATACAATCACGGAAATAATAGCAAAAAGTCAGATAGAGGAAATTAGGAGATGAATACTACCCATAAAAGAGAGAGAGGATTATTTTGGAAAGAAGGGTTTTAAGATACAATAGGGAGAGTTAAGGGACAAAGTAGTATTTAGGTCTGAAGCCTTAAGATCCGATCCCAAACCTAGTGTTCTACCTACAGAGGGAGGTAAAAATGTAGATTCTTTGAACCCATTTCCAGAAAGTCTGATTCATTTAATTTTGTGAAGTTGCAATGTAGGGACCCACTTTAAAAAAGCTTTCTAGCTATTTTTCCTGCAAGTAATAGTACCACACTTGGGAACTCTGGCTTCCAGTAGGAGGGGATGGGTCTGAATTCAAGGCCTGGAAGAGGTAGGTTCTAGAGGATTTGATTGAATGGAAGGGACTTGCCAAGTGTGGCATTAGTCTGGAGAAAAGGCAGTCTTTGTTATGTGAATGTTGGTATAATCAGGGTCGCACTGGTTAAGGAGAGACTATGTCCGTCTGAGATGAAGGTTAAGATAGACTAAGATGCTGGGAGTCATCTGATTCACAGTGGGTGGTAAGAATTCTTTCCTTCTGCCTCACCAAGCACACTGTCTCATTTGCTTCATCCGTAAGTAGAATACAAGGTGACCTTGCTGCTGCCAACAAGAACCATGGGGCTTTTCTCTTTTTTGTGCAATTTAAAAAAAAAAAAAAATTTTTTTTGTCATAAAATGAATTCCTTTTCAAACTGATAAGCTGTGTGTAGTTAAGAATCAGAAAGTCACATAAAAAGAGAGAGAACAGGTGATAAGAAATACTCACTTTGAACCAACAGTTTAGAAGGAATATGTGTACCTGGAAAGAAAGAAAGAAAAAGAGGAGTGAATATTTCACACCATTCTCTTTACATAACGTGAGGTTTTGAGAAGTGCAGGGAAGAAGTCAGTGGCCTATTGTCTGAGACCTTTTGTGTTTGTCAGAAGGTTCTCCTCTCCCTGAAGTCAGTTAGAATCTGATGGAAAAGGAGCTTATGTAAATGGAGCAATGATTTGGTTAGGATTAAAGGTCTACGGTGATACATACTTGATGACTACTTACCACTTATAAATTGGATTAGACAGCAGTCATTTTTAGACATATTTATTATATGCCCCGATTCCTAGAAAAATAAGTCCATTATTTCATAGTGTCCTTTATTAAAGTATTTAGTTTAGAAAAGGAGATAATAAGAGAATGGTCTGGGTCCTGACTCTGCTACTCATTAGATCTGTTAAGTTGGGCAGGACACTTAAACCTATGCCTCAAGTTTTCCATATGTAAATGAGTTGAAGGGCTAGTTTAATAAATGGTATTCTTAATATTGGTATTTGAAAGGCAATTAGTTACTTTCCTAGTTCCTGTCAAAATTAATGGTAGCTTCCATGACAAATTTTTATGGGTACTTTGAATTATACATTTACATGTGTCAAAAATAGTTCCTATCATCAACCAGTTTGAAATACACTGGTGGTCAGAAATAGCTCACTGAGTCATTGACTCACAATGGGTATATTTCTCACAATCTTTGCACAATCAAATATGGGCAAAATGTATTAATTAAGTTCAAAAGGCATTCATTTAGTTTGCTGTGGTTCATTTAGGTTGTTCTGTCATTGTAAAGACAAAGAAGTATTAATCCTGTCATGCAGAGAGTAATTTTTTGGGTCACATCCACGTCTGTGGCAGTCAGTTGAATGTGTATAAAATATTTTTAAGGGCTAAGTGGAAAACTGCCTCCCCATTGGCAGGTTTTGTTCACCTGTTTTTTCCCCCATAAGTCTCATACCTGAGAAACATGGAGAGATATTCCTTTTCTAAATTGCAAAACTCAGCTGTAGTCTAAATGAAATGGGATAAATTATCTTTTTCACAATTATCCATTAAAGAGGGAATTAGAATTAATATTAATCACAGATGTTTCATCAAGTTTTATTATCAACCAGATTGACTGCCAAAGTGCTTTCTGGAAGACATTTCCTCTCTCTCCCCCACCTGCTACTGAGAACAAACTATTATGGATCCTTAGATAAAGATTAATGGTTTTGGCAATTCTTTTAAGGAAATTTGTTATTTTACTGTACATTCAACTTCAATGCAGGGCATAACTGAAAGGCATGGTTTGTCACTTCGCTGATAAAATTATACACTGGGGACAGGATGATTCTATCCATCATATAGGTTGATGTCACCCAATCCACATTTTTTTTTAAATTTTGGTAAGCCTTGTTTATAGATGAAATAAGCAAAATGCCTATGGAATTCTTCTATTTTAGGAGCTATATTTTTACCCATCACAGCTAAATTACTTTAATATTACTTTTCATTTTTGTGTCCAGTCTCTGTACTGACCCATTTTGACGTGAATTGTGAACATTTGCTAATGCCTCATCTATTTGCAAAGTACACTATAGATAGGTATTACATTCATCAAGGTTCTCCATTTTTAAACAATATTTATCAAGTCCAGTGAACTTAAATGAAAGAGAAGACATTTTTTCCTCCTAGAGAGGTTGATTCTCTTAACTGAAGACTTCAGGATGTGCAGGAACCCAGGAGGCTGGAGAACACAGAAACAAGCGGATGATCTCAACAAGGCAGAGCCAGGCATGTGTTTCAGCTCTGCTGGTTCCCTATACCTTGAATCACTCTACCTGGCATTTGAGTTCCTGAAAGAAGTTTGGCTGGTATATGTGCCAATCCTTAGGAAAGAACAGAGCACCTTAATCGACAGCCCTAAGTCTCTGTGGCATGGGTAAAATGGATTTCTTTAGCTTTTCTTGTTGTTGTTGTTGTTTGTCTAATCCTTTGGGAACATTGAGGGTACCAAGAATTAGATTAGAAATACAATACACTGATTGTATTTGTTAGGTAAAATGCCTCTTGTAATTGTGTCCCACCCCCAAGAGGTGTGCTGTACACCATGACCTCCCAGCCCCGTCCCTCCTCCCCACTCCCTGCTCCCGCATTCCCCTCCCCCACCCCTCGTATTAGATCATCTACTGCCTTCATATTAGAATTGAGTACATTGGATTCTTGCTTCTCCATTCTTGTGATGCTTTACTAAGAAGAATAGGTGTTCTTCCACCTCCATCCAGGTTAATACAAAAGATGTAAAGTCTCTATCTTTTTAATGACTGAATAGTATTCCATAGTGTACCTATATACCACAGTTTGTTAATCCATTCCTGGGTTGGTGGGCATTTAGGTTGTTTCCACATTTGGGCTGTAAATTGAATGGCAATAAATAGTCTACTGCAAATATCCTTATGATAAAAAGATTTTTTTTTTTCTTTTGGGAAAAGATATTTGCAGGGTACCAATTTGACAAAGGGCTAATAACTACAATCTCCAGAGAAATCAAATTAATGAACAAAAAAGAGAGTAAATGATCCCATATATCACTGGGCAAGAGATATGAACAGAACCTTCTCTGAGGAAGACCAGAAAAATGTCTAAAAAAATTTTGAAAAAAATAACACTCATTGTCCCTAATTGTCAGAGAAATGCAAATCAAAGCCACTCTGAGATACCACCTAACCCCAATGAGAATGGCCCACATCACAAAGTCTCAAAGATCCACAGATGCTGGCATGGATGTGGAGAGAAGGGGACACTTTCACACTGCTGGTGGGACTGCATACTAACACAATGTTTTTGGAAAGAAGTATAGAGAATCCTCAAAGAACAAACTAGACCTCCCCATTTGATCCTGCAATCCCATTACCGGGCATCTTCTCAGAAGAAAAAAAATCATTTTATCATAAGGACATTTGCACTAGACTGTTGGTTTGTTTTTTAGCCTGGGGAAGATGGGTAGTGATGCTGAACATCACTGGCTGAAACCAGGGTGTATTTCATTAACAAATAATACTATGGAATATACAGAATGGTTCAAAATGTATATGAGACATCCTTTAAGTGCAACCAGGGCAGGGATCAATTTACCATTTATATTTCTAGTTTGTTGCCTTTGCCTAGTACTTTTATATATTTCCCTTGTACTCTTGTAGGCTTAACTGTAGTCAACAAATTGAAGAATATGGCTCTTATTTTTTTGGTTAAGATTTTTCTCACATTTAATTGCTTTCCTTTCTCTTAATGAATATATGAAAAAGCAAACACTCCAAACAAAGAATGGAAAACATCCTGCTCCTTAAATTTTAGCTTTTTCTGGCACCAGCAGAATTTAAGACATGTTGTGGACTGGGTTAAGTCCCATTTCTGCCACTGCCCAACTCTCGTCAGATGTAGGATCAGTCACATAACTGAATCTCTTTCCTCAAATGTAAGAGAGGAGGGCGGGCTGGATTGGGGATCCAAAACTGAGTTCGAGGAATAGGAAAGTTACTAACTTGTTATAATTTCTCAAGTCAAATTTAGTGTGTGAAATTCTGTTAAAATTAGCCTTTTCCCTCAATATTTTCTGGGGCTTTAAAGATGATATTGTGCCTTGTAACTCTTCAAAGAGGATGGTGCAATGTGTAAACTATTCACCAAACTAATTAGACTGGGAACAGGTTATTCATGGAGCATTTTGAAGGAGCTGGCTTCCATTCACTAGGTTAGATTATTTGTAAAATTCCATGCTAGTTTTCTTGGTCATAAAAATTGTGAATCTATTTTAATACCAGTCATTATCCAGTCCTTTCTGTCAATAAGTACAACCAGACTTTCTGTACAGTTGAACCGATGCTCTTCCATCTAGTCCTCTTTTGAGATGAGGAGGCTAGTTTTATCTTCCTTCAAAAACTCACATCTTTGTAGAGTCTTTATAGATAATCATGCTCTTAAGTTCTTTTGCCTATTCCTACAAGATCTGTTTTAAGTTTTTAAAATAACTTTTGTTAAGGCTGGGCATAGTGGTTCATGCCTATATTCTAGTACTCTGGGAGGCCAAGGTGGGAAGACCAGATTGACTAAGGTCAGGAGTCAGAGACCAGCCTGAGCAACAGAGAGACCCAATTTCTACCAAAAAAAATAGAAAAAAATTAGCCAGGGTTGGTGGCTCGTACTTATAATCCCAGCTACTTGGGAAGCTGAGGAAGGAGGATCATTTGAACCCAGGAGTTAGAGGTCACTGGGTCCAAAAGGTTCCCCAAACCTTAATATAGTCTAAAGCTACTCTAAAATGTGGGTATATAGGTGCTTCTGGCATCCCAAGCACTGGTAAGAAGACAAAAGATGAGATGGAATGAGTTCTCTATGAGTCCTTTCCTAGGGTGAACATGGTGTAGGGATTCAGTCAGTGTTTTTTTGATTGTTTTGTGTCTAGTATTCCCTTCAGATTAGCAAGTGTATTCAGATGGCCAAAAAGCCCTTGAGCCTGCCCTGTTAGAAGCTCTGAATCTTTGTGCTCAAAGCTTGATGTGGAGGGTAGAACCTTGGTCGAGATCCTTTGGTTCAAAGTCCATGTAACCACCCCACCCATAGAGAACCTCCAGACCTCTTACTTCTTCCTTCAGAATAACAATGGAAATTTCAAGTTTTGTGTTTTACTCTTTAAAAATGGAAGGTCCTGAGGGCAAGGGTTCTGTGTGTCTTATTTCATACTGGAGACACAGTAGCACACTGAAGGGAAGGAGGAGTGGAGAAAAGGTGGAGTGGTCTGTGCATGTGAGAGAGAGATAGGGGATTCTGAGCTCTCTCAACAACAAGGCTCGGAGCCCGCCAAGGCCTTGACAGGAGAATTCTTTCTTTCTAGAACCTGTGGTCTGTGAACACATAAAGAGAATGACGAGGAAGATGCTACCAAGTATTTTTAAAATTCTGTTTTCTATCCTGGAAGAAGTTTTCAACTGAAATGGAATAGAAAGAAATAATTAATGTTGGTTTTATCCCCTCGAGGAAATCTGAACAGGTCTATATCATTTTAAACAAGCATGACACACGAAAATTAGGATTTTACAAAAGACAGATTGCAGAGTGATCATTCCATTCCACAAAAATGGAATTTTTTTTCAATCCCCCTAGAGCATTTTAGAAAATGATTTGATTTCCAAAAAATATAGCTTACATATACTTTTCAGAATCCAATTGGTTGTAAAGAGCAGAAATAGTTAAATTTTTTGGAAAAGATCACTTTGAGTGAGTGGAAAGAGCATTTCTTTGAGGCTGGGATAAAATTCTTGATGCCTGAGAATCTTAGCAAGAAGTGGTGGTGGTGGTGATTGTAATGGCTTTGGTGGAGGGGGACAGGGCAGGGATGGGGACAGGGCAGGGATGGGGACAGCGCAGGGATGTGTATGTGTGTGTGTGCCATTTTGCTGAGCTGGGCCTGGGCTGAAGTCATGCATGTATTATTACACTGTATAGAAATAGGGGTTAGTAGCTACTTATGACAAGTTCTTTAGTTTTTCAAATGAGTGTCACAGACAGCTCCCACTTTTCACCCCTGTGCTTTCTGGAAACAGAATCATAAAGCAGAGAGTTGTAATGTGCCTCCCATTTTCCTGCAGGAGTAGTATCTTAATTGAGACTATGTCTCTGACCATATATTTGAGAACAATAAATCATAACTATGCACAACCCTATGTCTGAGGCAAAGATGCAGTAGCCATAACCTTTCACAGTTATTTAAAATGGTAAAATTACACTCTTTTCTATAAAAGGGATAAAAATATCTTATACATTTTGATTTTCTATGCACTCTAAGGAATATGTTCAGTAAATAAAGAGTTCAACTTAAACTCTTCTTTAAATTTTAGCAGAACTAGCTATAAGTTCATTGAACATTTAATTCTTAATAATTTTGTTCTTATTATTTAAGAAGAGCTTTGGGGATGATTTCTTTATTGTAGTTCTGTCCCAGGTAGTTTGAATGAACACTTTTCTTTTGCTAAATGTCCCCGGGCTAGATCCGCCGGTTCAGGATCCCTCTCCTGAGTAGGATGAACGTTGGTGAGCGACTTGGCCTCGCTGAAATGCCAAAGCCCAGTTTCTTAAGCTTGTAAAATGAGGAGACTAAGCTAGATGGTCCCCAAGGTTTGTGAACTAGAGTTTTGTCGTTCGGTGATTTAACTTGAGGGTGTTAAAGTGTTCATGTTTGATGATGGTGATGATGAGAATGTTCTTTAGCTCTCTGTTGCTCCCTGTGCATTTCCAGGCTGGTCAGGGCCGTCAAGGAAAAAATCAAGCCCTTTCTTGCACCTGATATTTGGTTGACAGTTTGCCCATCATTTGCCTTCTCCCTTTGCGGGAATTCCTTGAAAACAGTCACTGGGTTATTAGAAGTTTTTTTCAATGGTACTTCAAAGTCATTTTGCTTTGTAAATTATGGTTTGGTATATATTAATTGGATGTGAAGAAAATCCTCATTCTATCTTGAAAAGTAAGCCACCTATCCATATTTATAGCCGTCGTTAAGAACCTACTTACATTGCATGAAGCTCATGTA
>CAUYPK010114078.1:0-27998 GCA_963574355.1 Loris lydekkerianus | reverse complement strand
GGCCCTGTTTCTTCCAGGTAGGGAGGCCCGAGCATCAGCAGGTGGTCAGGGCTACGATAAATGGTGTCATGCTCCTCGGGGCAAGGGAGCGCCACCACCATCCTGGAGCAAGCAGTGCCCCAGTTCTTTGGATTCTGCCACTGACAACCTGCCTCCTAAAGTTGGTGCACCCTTGCCTCCAGCTCGGAGTGACAGTTACACAGCCTTTCGACACCGCGAGCGGCCCAGCTCCTGGTCTAGCCTCGATCAGAAACGTTTCTGCCGGCCTCAGACAAACCCTTCGGGCTCCCTAAAATGTCCTCTGACAGAAGAACAGCTGCACACGGTGCCAGAGAAGAGCCCAGAGAGCAGCCCCCCAGCGAAGCCCAAGCATGGCTACCCCCAGAAGGCCTCCCCTGGTCAGCCTCTGCTGCCCACTGGCATCTACCCTGTCCCTTCTGTGGAGCCACACTTCGCCCAGGTGCCTCAGCCCTCCATGACTAGTAACGGGTCGCTCTACCCTGCGCTGGCCAAAGAGAGTGGCTATATAGCCCCCCCAGGGGCTGGCAACAAGGTGGCCACCTTTGATGAGAATGGGAACCACAGCCTACCTAGCAGGCCAGGGGCTGCCTTCTACCAGCCCCCAGAACATGATTCCCAGTCCCCAGAGGAGAGGAAACCGGGAACTACAGCCAAGTGTGTCCCCTCCAAAGTCCATTTTTCTTCAGTGCCTGTAAACGAGGAGGAAACCTCCCTGAAGAGACATCTCACACTTCCCCAAAGCAACAGCCTACATCCCAGCGAGACAGAACGCGCCCCCAGCAACAAACCATGTCCCAATCACCACGGCCTCAGATCCCCACAGGCCTGGCAAATGGGCAAAGACAAGACATTGTCCAGGCTCTCAGAGCCCTGGGAGGGGGGCTTCCAGGAACACCACCACGCCAACCTCCCTCGGAGGCTGGAGAGAGATGGCCTGTGCCAGAGCCTGTCCAGCAACTTGGGCAAGACCAAGTCATCCTTCTCTTCTCTCCAGAACATTCCCGAGAGTCTAAGAAGGCAAAATGGCCTGGAGCTGGGAGGGGGAGCCCAGAATTCCTGGGGGGGCAGGCCCACCAGTGCAGTCACTACCAATGTGGACGACACAGGGAGGAAAGCCCTTCCTGACAGCAGGAGCCATCTGGATGGGCTGGTGTCCTATCCGGCGCCCGAGGGACAAGCCAGTACCTGGACTTCTTTCAGCAGTTCAGACCCAAGGTACGAAGAGCTGCCCAGCCCCCTGCCCCAGCAGTCCCCGGGCCTGGGCTGCCGGGGCCTCAGCTCAGGCAGCGCCCCACATGGGAGGCCGCACTGCTCCGTGCTGGAGAAGGTTTCCAAGATTGAGCAGCGAGAGCAGGGGAGCCAGAGACCCCCGGGTGTGGGCAGCTCCAGTTATGACCATAAATACAGGCCCAGCAGGACAGGCCCAACTTCCAAAACTTCCGGGAACGACTTCGAGGATATGAAAGCCGCCACGCAGTTCTCTGAGTCCGCTGAACCCCCTTACAATGGGGAGCCCAGGTCAGAAGAGGCAACTTGGCAGCCCTGCGGCCAGCAGCACAGGAAGGCTGTCAACAGCCCTGGCACTCTGCTCAGGGGCGGCGAGCCCCAGAGGCCTGACAGTCGCCTCCTCCGCAGCCAGAGCACCTTCCAGCTCTTCAGCGAGGCCGAGCAGGAGGTCCAGTGGCCGGACGACAGCCCCACCACGCCCAAGTCGCCCCTGCTAGATGCCCCCTTCAGCCGCGCCTACCGGAACAGCATAAAAGACGCGCAGTCCCGTGTCTTGGGGGCCACCTCCTTTCGTCGCCGCGACCTGGAGCTGGGGGCACCCGCGGTGACCAGGCTCTGGCGGCCGCGGCCTTCCTCGGCCCACGTGGGGCTGCGGAGCCCCGATGCGCCCGCCGCAGGGTCCCCGCACACTCCGCGGGAGCGGCACAGCGTCACCCCCGCCGAGGGCGACCTGGCCAGGCCTGCGCCGCCAGGGCCCCGCAGAGGGGCGCGCCGGCGCCTGACCCCCGAGCAAAAGAAGCGCTCGTACTCGGAGCCCGAGAAGATGAACGAGGTGGGGGTCTCCGAGGAGGCGGCCGAGCTGGGGCCGCGCCCCGCGGAGAGCAGCGTAGCCGACCGGCGCCGCGCCTTCGAGCGCGAAGGCAAGGCCTGCTCGGCGCTCAGCCTGTCGGGGCCCGAGCTGAAGCAGTTCCAGCAGAGCGCCCTGGCCGACTACGTCCACCGCAAGACCGGCAAGCGGCCCGCCTCCGCCGCCGGCTGCGGCCCCCGGGAGCCCGGGCTGCGCGAGCGCGCCCAGAGCACCTACCTCCACCCCGGCCCCGCCGCGCCCGAGGGCCCCGGCCTGGCCTCCGCCTCCAGCCTGAGCTCCCTGCGGGAGCCCAGCCTGCAGCCCCGCAGGGACGCCGCCTTCCTGCCCGCCATCGCGGTCACAGACAGTCGATGGGCCCCCCGAGATCGCAGCAGCTCTTTCGCCGGAGCTCGCCTCGGGGAACAACGGCGCAGGGACCCCCAGCCCTCCAGGGAGATGCTCAACGGAGCTATTGGACCGAGGAGCGCTCAGAGGGTGGAAAGAACCCCTGGGGAGCCATGCTCCTGGGGGGCTGCGGCCAGGAGGGCCGGGAAGTCCATGTCGGCTGAGGACCTGTTGGAGCGCTCGGACGTCCTGGCAGTCCCTGTCCACGTGAGGTCCAGGTCATCGCCCACCGCAGACAAGAAGCACCAGGTATGTGCGGCTCACTGGTCCTGGCCTAGACCGTCTCAAAATCCCCTCTTATATATTTACTATATTTACATTTAAATCACATAAGCTTTTTAATATTAATTTCTAATTAATTGCAGTAGATACTTGAAACTGATATTCTAAAGTAGGTGCCTATTATTTTCGCATTTCATTGGTCACAGAGATATTAGATATCAGAACCCAAAACGTGAAGGAGGATTGGGATTCAGTAAGCTTTTAAGTTTACTCTGTTAACTATGTTAAGAACTGGTGTATTGGCCAGACTTGGTGGCTCATGCCTGTAGTCCCATCACTCTGGCAGGTGGATTGCCTGAGCTCATATGTTCGAGACCATCCTGAGCTGGAATGAGCCAGAGTGAGACCCCATCTCAACCAAAAAAAGCCGGGCATTGCGGCCGGTGCCTGTTATCCCACCTACTTCAGAGACTAAAGGAGAGAGACTCGCCTAAGAAAGGAAAGAAAATGGCTTGGCACCTGTGGCTCAAGCAAGGCGCCAGCCACATATACCTGAGCTGGCAGATTCGAATCCAGCCCAGGCCCGTCAAACAACAATGATGGCTGCAACCACAAAAAATAAAAACTTCAAACTAAGATAGTTGAAAGCAAAATTCAAAAAAAAAAAAAAAACCTGGTGTATTTTCAAGTCAGTTTTGAGATAATTAACAAAGGTAAACTAAAGGTTTAAGAAGTTAGTACAATTCTATGCCTAGTAATTCTCCCACAGCCACTTC
Organism: Loris lydekkerianus; assembly: GCA_963574355.1. Taxonomy (NCBI): domain Eukaryota; kingdom Metazoa; phylum Chordata; class Mammalia; order Primates; family Lorisidae; genus Loris; species Loris lydekkerianus. The sequence goes on along the minus strand of CAUYPK010114078.1, from coordinate 24,500 downwards.
TTTTTCCTGTATCATTGTAAGTGCTTGAACTTCTTACCAGTTTGTAGAAAGTCATTTTTGTCACTTAATACATGTCTTTATTAAAGTGAGAAAATACACCTGGAATTTGTTGTCTTTGGTCATCTTCCAGGTTGGAGAGTTACTTTCCTTCTGTCCAGATGTTATTTTGATTGACAGGAGAGTTAGAGAATCCCCTCAGTAGTGTGACTGGCTCTAATTTCCTTCATTTTATTTACACCCACATAAATACCAGTTTAAGGTTGACATTTCAGGGGCTAAATCATGTGAATACAGAAGTTAGGTTTATTCTTAAATTGAAATGCAAAAGATGTAGTAGAATGTGAAAGAATACTTATACCTCACTGCCTTGGGAGCTGAAACAGGGCATAAGCTTTTTCAATTAATTACTGGCAAAGCGGCACATTTGTGTCAGCAGAGGGAAAGGTGTTGGGGGCTCAGCGCCAGCAGTGGTTACGGCATCAGCCATATACACCGAGGCTTGTGGGTTCAAACTCAGCTCTGGCCAGCTAAACAACAATGATAACTGCAACAAAAAGTAGTCAGGCATTGTGGCAGGCACCTGTAGTCCCAGGTCCTTGGAAGGCTGGGGCAAGAGAATCGCTTAAGCCCAAGAGTTTGAGGTTGCTGTGAGCTGTGACGCCACAGCACTCTACCAAGAGACTCTGTCTCAAAAAAAAAAAAGAAGAAGAAGAAAGGTGGTGGGGAAAAACTTTAGAGGAAGCATAGGTTTCATGGAGAGAGGAATTCCCTTTCCCTACAGTGATATTTGAGTAAGTCGTAACACATGGAACTGATTTTTCTCTAGTTATTCAAGTCTGATTGTATCCATACCATTCAGCTTACTAAGATTGCATGGAAAGACCTTGGACTTTGAAGAGACGATGGCTAGAATCCTGGCTTCTCCATTTACTTAACTGGGCAAGATATATAACCTTGCTGAGTCTCAAGGTTGGGGTTACATAACCCCCACAATTGTCATGAAGATTAAATTGCAAAAGAAATGTCAAATGCCTCATATTCCAGGCACATAACTCGTGGGTTGCATGGGTTGCGAGGTGCTCAGCCAGGGATCTGGTGCGCAGTAGAGACCGGGGAGGGACAGCTGCAATTATCAGTAATGTTCAGGGATTTGTCTCTTCTGCCTTCTACCACCCTTGACTCTTTGTATTGCTTATTTACCTCTACCACTGTCTGAGCCAAAAAACTTGAAAAAAGAGGAAGGGAGTGAAAAGCAGTTAGCCCTTTGGACAGGGTAAATAGTGATGTAAATTACTGCAGTTAAGTATAGGGTTTATATAGGAGTTTATTTTTCCACCCATCTCATATGATCTTAAATAATTGAGAGTTGGATATGTTACCATCAATAGCAACATCATCTTTTTCCTCATGAACCTGATCACATGGGCTAAAACTGATGGATAAGCCAGACATGGTGGCACATGTCTGTAGTCCCAGCTACTTGGGAGGCTGAGCTGGAAGGATCACTTGAGGCCAGCCAGCCTGGGTGACATGGTGAGACCCGTCCTCCCACCAAAAAAAAAAAAGAAGTAAAATTTTTTTAAGTTGTATTAAAAAATTGAGCTGTGACCCTTTTAGGACACCAATACATATCCTTGTTACAACAAAAACAAAAACTACTCCTGAGAACTCCCCAGAGTTGTTATCACATGTGAGGGATTTTTTTTTTTTTTAGAAGAAAGAGGGAAATTCATTACTTGGCTGGCAAAGGAGGAAAAATGACAGACTGACTGTTCATGTCAAAATACTGATTTTTTTCCTGAACGTAAGCAGAGACACAGAGCTTTTATTTATTTATTTTTTAAATTTCAGGTTAATATGAAGGTACAGATGATAAGGTTACCATGCTTGCATTTGTCAGTAAGGTCCCTGAGCACAGAGCTTTTACAGAAGATGACCTATTGTCATTCACCTCCAGTTAATGTCCCATCTCCACTGAAGATGAACCTCTGGCCTCTGCCCACCTGGGAGAACATGTGGGTGAAATTTTCTCAGAGATAATTTATTGCACCCTGATTATAAAACAGATTCATAATTTTTTTCTTATTAAAATTCAGAACATTTGAGAAATTTATTAAATATCCTTTTCTTGTCACCTATATTTCTCTGTTGCTATTTCAAAAGCTTGGCCCATTGAATTTGCTGTTGTTATCATACTTTGAGTATATCATCTGTTTTGAACTTTGGAGATCATTGTCGTGAGACTTAGGAAACACCCCTGTTAGGGGAGACAGCGGGGAAGGCAGACTGAGGTTCAAGTGCTGACTCTGCCACTTTTCTTTGCACCTTGGGCCTGTCTCCTCATGGATGCAGTGGGGGGGGTGAGATTGGCCTTCATGTACCTGACAATCAATAGCAGGTCCCCAGTAGGTAAGTGTCACTTCTCCTTTTTACCCCCACTCCTTTGGTAAATTTAAACACCTCTTTATTGGTAATAATGCTGTGCTTTTCTTGTGTTTCAAGGATGTTCTTTTCCGGGAAGACAACGGCTTTAGCCTTATGGAGGGTCCATGTCACATGACTGGCCCTGGACCTTGGTACGTATCTGTGTTTATGATGCCGTCTGCCAGGAAAGGCTGCTGGAGTTACTCCTTCTGTTCCTTTCCAGAAGAAACCTAAATGTGATGTTGTGTAGTCATGTACCTTTTTGATTTGTGTGGGCCCTGGAGAACATTATATTTTTTATTTATAAATGATTCTCTAAGAACGATACTTGTGCAAAATTTCCTCTTGAGGAGATGGTTGACTTCTGACAAGTTTGACAGCAAAGCAGTTAATGGAGATGTTCTTCTGAAGGTGCCCTGTGGCCTTCGGGGGGCCTCTCTGGGTACAGAGGATCAGGCCTGGTGACTGCAGTGCCAGGAAGGATGGGCATTTCATCAGCAGCTTCACAAAGCAAGACAAACTCACAGGAAGCATCTGAGGTGAAAAAAAATCTCAAAATCATAGTTTTATGCATGTAGGGATAGAAAGTACCAGGGAAGTAATTTTTGCTTTCATGCTCAGTGCCTGTAGCACAGTGCTTACGGCGCCAGCCACATACACCAAAGTTGGTAGGTCCAAACCCAGCCCCGGCCAGCTAAAGAACAATGACAACTGCAACAACAACAAAAAAAAAAACAGCCGGTATTATGGCGGGCACCTGTAGTCCCACCTACTTGGGAGACTGAGGCAAGAGAATTGCTTGAGCCCAAGAGTTTGAGGTTGCTGAGAGCTGTGATGCCATGGCCCTCTACCAAGGGCGACACAGTGAGATTTTGTCTCAAAAAAAAATTTTTTTTGCTTTCAGCCAGGTTCACACCTGTGATCCCAGCACTCTGGGAGGCTGAGGTAGGTGGATGGCTTGAGCTCAAGAGTTTGAGACCAGCCTGAGCCAGAGCAAGACCCTGTTTCAACTAAAAATAGAAAAACTAGCTGGGTGTTATGACACCTATAGTCCCAGTTAACTCAGGAGGGTGAGGCAGGAGATCACTTGAGCCCAAGAATTTGACGTAGCTATGAACTATGACCCCAGGGCATTCTACCCAAGGTGGCAGAGTAAGACTCTGCCTCTAAAAAAAAAAAAAAAGTTTTGGCTTTAAAATCATATCTCCTAAGTGGTAAAAGGTATGAACAATTTTTTAGAGTTTAAATTTTGAACTTTTCACATGGGGCTTAATAAGTAGAAATTTCCAGAGAAAGTTTTCCCTAAACCACATGCCTTTTATGTAGTTTTAAAGCAGCATCGTAGAGCTATCTACCATAATCTATTATTACCGATGATAGTACACTTAAGGCCTCCCTACTGTTTTCCAGGCTTTTCATGCTAATTCCTTAATTTTTCTTACATTTCATTCAATCGTTGTCTCTTCTTGTGCATTCTCCGTGGTAACTCGATCTAACCCTGTGGGTGGAAGCAGCCAGTGTGGTCAGGAAGTGGATATCAAGTTACTTGCCTTGCAACCACAGTGGCCTTCAGGGTTATGAGCTGAAAGGGAAAAAGTATTCAAGGTGAGCCTGAGGACTTTATTTAGTGTGGGTGCTTTTAGTTAACTAAAAGCTAGAGACGGGGAATACTGACAGTGACCTGGAGCAGCCTTCTGCAACCTTTTTGGCACCAGGAACCAATTTCATGGAAGACCATTTTCCTTCAGACCAGGGGATGGGGAAGATGGTTTTTACATGTGTCTGCAAGCAGTTGATTTATTATGGTTTCTGTGTAATCAGACCTCTCTGCTAATGATCATCTGTGTTTGCAGCTGCTCCCCAGCACCGGCATCACCATCTCGGATCTCCAGGCATTAGATTGTCTTAAGGAGCTCACACCCTAGATTCCTCAGGTGCAGCATTATACAGCAGGGCACCTGTGAGAACGTAAGGCCATTGCCAGTGTGACTGGAGGCAGAACTCAGGCAGTGATGCAAGCAGTGGAAGCAGCTGTAAATACAAATGAAGCTTCACTCACTCATCTGTCACTTGCCTCCTGCTGTGCAGCCCAGTTCCTAATAGGCCATGGACCAGGACTGGTCTGCGGCTCAAGGGTTAGGGACCACAGAAGTGGAGCATTACTAAAAGTTAGAGGTGAGACTGACCCACAAAGATAAAATAACCCTATTGTGGCTCAAGCAGCTAAGGTGCCAGCCACATACACCTGAGCTGGTGGGTTCGAATCCAGCCCAGGCCCGCCAAACAACAATGATGGCTGCAACCAAAAAATAGCCAGGCGTTGGGGCAGGTGCCTGTAGTCCCAGCTACTTGGGAGGTGGAGGCAGGAGAATTGCTTGAGCCCAGCAGTTGGAGGTTGCTGTGAGCTGTGATGCCACAGCCCTGTACCCAGGGTGACAGCTTGAGGCTCTGTCTCCAAAAAAAAAAAACCTATTGAAAAATGGGCAAAGGACTTGAATAGACATTTCTCCAAAGATGGTAGACAAATAGCCAAGCATATGAAAAGATGGTCAGCATCACTAATCTTCAGAGACATGCAAATCAAAACCACAGTGAGGTGTGTTCCCTTACACCGCTTAGGATGGCTGCTCTCAATCCCCCCCACTGAAACAAACTGGAAAGTAACAGTGTTGGCAAGGATATGGTGAAATTGGAATCATTGTGCACTGTTAGTGGGAATATAAAATGGTGCAGTTGTATGGAAAACAGCCTGGAGGTCCCTTGAAATGTTAAAAATAGAACTACCCATATGACCCAGTGATGCCACTTGTGAAAACATATCCAATAGAACTGAGAGCAGGGTCTTGACGAGGGACTTGCCCCGGTGTGTACGGCAGCACTGGTCACTGTGCACAGGAGCCAAGAGGCAGAAGCAGCCCAGATGCCCACTGGCAGGCAAACAGGTAGACAAAATGTCTGTATGTCCACAGAACATTACTCGGGTCTGAAAGGGCAGGAAACCGTCACGTGCTACAACACATTATGCTAAGTGAAAAAAGCCAGTCACAGAAAGACATACCCTGTACGTTCCACTTGTATGAGCTACGTAGATTCATAGGGACAGGGATGACGACCGTCACAGGTGCGGGGAGGAGAAATGGAGTCCTGTTTAGTGGAGAGAGTTTCAGATTTGCAGGGTACAGAAGTTCTGGAGAACTTTTTCACAGTAGTGTGAATAATACATAACAATCCTGAAATACACAATTAAAAATGGATAAAATTTTATGTTGTGTTTTTTTTTCTTTTTTGAGACAGAATCTCACTATGTCACCCTTGTAAGAGTGCTATGGCATCACATCTCACAGCAACCTCCAACTCTTGGTCTTAAGTGATTCTCTTGCGTCAGCCTCCTAAGTAGCTGGGACCACAGGTGCCCACCACAGGGCTTGGCTATTTTTTGTTATTATTGTCATTGTTTATCAGGCCTAGGCCGGGTTCAAATCCGCCAGCCCCAGTGCATGTGACCAATGCCCTAACCACTGAGCTACTGGTGCCTAATGTGTTTTTTTTTTAAAGGTGAGAGTTATTGCTGTTTTTTTTTTTGTTGTTGTTGTTCGTTGTTTTTTTTTTTAGGGTGAGAGTTTTGCTCTCAAAATCTCCCCCCCCCCCCTTTTTTTTTTTGAGACAGAGTCTCTCTCAGTTGCCCTGGGTTGAGTGCTGTGGTATCATAGCTCTCAGCAACCTCAAACTCTTGGGCTCAGATGATCCTCTTGCTATATCTTCCCACGTAGCTGGGAAGACACCTGCCATAATGCCCAGCTGTTTTTAGTAGAGACGGGGTCTTACTCTTGCTCAGGCTGATCTCAAACTTTTGAGCTCAGGTAATCCACCTGCCTCAGCCTCCCAGAATTCTAGGATTATACGTGTTCGCCACCACACCTGGCCCTCAAAATCCATTTTTGAATATTAGGGTTCCTAGATCATACATCAGCAGACTCAGTATGAGCTGCTTATGCCCTATTACAAAAAGGGCTTGAACAAAATCTTTTTTTATCCTAAAGCTTCCTGAAAAACACAAGACAATCACCAAGGAGAAGCATTCTCAACCAAATGAGGCCTTTAACTCAAATATGATCTTCAAGTAACATGCACAACTTTAGTGTAGTTCAGGTAAACTGAGATCAAACATGAACAGAAAATATCCCATCAAAGTTGATTGGGCTGGATCTCTTAGGAATAAATGTTATTTTACTGTAGGTTTTAGTGATGTTCCCCCTTTTAGAAAAGCCTCCAGATATAAGCATATAAATAAAGAAAAGGTGTCCAAATCAGTCATTAAAACGTCAGATTCCAGTTGGCTCAATGACCTATTAGAAAATGTTGAGTTTAAAACTACCTCATGCCCTACAGTCTGAAGAGCAGCTGAGTAGAAGAAACAGTGTGTGTTCAGGACAGTTCCTAAGAGGATCCTGCAAGGTGCAGGGGCTGAGAATGAGTCATACCGGGAAGGAAGAGCATCCCCTAGGGAATCTCCTTCCTCAGGGTCTGGTATCCCCGTCCCAGAAGCCCCCAGATGGGTGTGGAGAGGCTCTCTGTGCTGCTGTCACCTGCATCTGCCACCAGGGAAAAGTAATAAAAACGGCAGGAGACGAGGGAGCGTGGTCCCGTGCCAGCTTCCTTTCCCACGGGCTGCCTTGTGCTTCCCTGGCACTTAGATGGCCTCGTGGCATGCCCTGCATCGTTGCTCTGATGTGGGCTTCGACACAGCCCCTCAGAGAGTCAGCTCCGTGGAGCGCCAGGTGCCGTCTGCTCTCCAGGCTCACTGGCACAGCCAGTCGGGGAGCCGCGGAGTGGGCTGCGGCTGGAGGCCGTCTCAGCTCAGCCTCGCAGTGGAGCAGCGTGGCAGGCTCGGTTTCCTTTGCGTGGTCTGCACTGCTCCCTTCATAACACAGTTCACAGAAGCTTTGCCCGCGGTTGGGCATTTCCTTGGAGCTCAGGGGACGGGTGTTTAAGTCACTGTACTTGCTTAGTACTGTCGCTCTCTGCCTGCAGAGGTAACTGCTTGTTAGCGCCCTAGGTGAGACCCTCCTCTTTAGTTTTCATCTAATGAAATGAAAACACCAGGCGTTGTAAATAAAACCTTCAGATTCAGCAGCCCACTCAAATGTTTTCTAGACGGGACCTTGCCCACGGGATCGCACTGGCTGAGGAGGAGGCAGCATTCTCTTTTCTTAGAGCCAGAAGCTGTTTCCCAAAGTAGTCCCTAAAGGGGCTGAAGGAACAGACCCCCTGTTTCCTTTTATATCCTGAAACCTGTCCCCCGAGACTGCCTGCATGGCTGGTGTGTGCAGGAGCTGGCTGCGCGAGAGGCGTTGGGAAAGGAGGCCTGTGAGCCCGGGTGTCCGGGCAGCATGTCCCCGGAGGACCTTTGGCCTGTCCAGTACTTTGTTTAACTTCCTTCTGTGAGCTGCCAGGAAAAAATTTGCAACTTCAGCAGATGGGGGCAGGTTCTTCCCCTAAAATGCTCCTCTCATCTATGTGATGTACCCTGGTCTCATGGTCTCCCCTTTTCCAGAGTTATAACCCTCATGTCTGTCCTCTCCAGGTCACTCAGTTGTTCAGAAAGAGGCAGAGGAGAGACACCGCTGCTCCTACACCAGCCTCGCCCTCACTGGGGTTCCTCAGTTCCTGGTGATTGTCCCAGAACGCTGGACCATCAGAGGCCAGCCAGCAGGACAACCTGCTCCAGACCGCTGCCAGCAGGGATACACGGGCATCACCCAGACAGCAGGGCCGAGCCACTGACTTCACTTGGCTCCCCCGTGCCTTCACCTGCTCCCCCCAGCTACTGCTCACAGGCCACTGCTGACCAAAGTGGAAGGGACGGTCAGGCGGGGCGACAGCCTCTTCGGCCCTGCTCCCCTGCTGGGACCCACAGAAGCAATGGTCACACCCTGGCCCAGCCTCCCAGCCCAGGAAGCTGTGAAGTCAGCAGCCCCGAGGATGGGGGGAGGAAGAGGGTCTTGCTGCCTCAGCGGCCTCTTGCTTCTCGGGTGAAGTGGGCCCCTATGGTCAGAGAGGATAGCCCTCCTGCGGAGCCCTCGGCCTCCACGTTCGCAAACCTGAAGCACTGTACACAGCGGCAGAGTCTCTCCAGTTCGTGCAGCACTTCGGACCCAGACACACCTATTGGGGCTCCCAGCACTCCGGGGCGGATCTCCCTCCGGATATCGGAGTCAGTCCTGCGGGAGTCCCCACCACCTCCGGAAGATGATGATGATGAGGTGTTCGTGAGGGATGTGCACCCCACAGCCACCTCCAGCCCCACATTTGAGGCTCTTCCGCCACCTCCACCTCCTCCCCTGAGCCAGGAGACCCCAGTGGGGAGTTGGGACAGCTGTCCCCTGCCTCCTCCCCCAGCTGTGTGTGAGGTGCAGCTGGACGAGGAGGTCCAGGAGCCACGGCCAGCCAGGTGAGTCGGGGCAGGGACTTCTCTTTCCAGTAGGAAATCGTCTGCTCCAGGCAGCCCAGGGCCTCTGTAGACCCCCAAAGGCCTCCTGGTATGGAGATGTTTTTTATACAAGCAGCTCGTAAAATTGCTCATTTATTTGTTTGCCTCGGGGAGGTCGTTCCATTCGCGCTTACTGGGTGCCAAGGAGTGGGGCAGTGAAAAGGATGGCCGGGACCCAAGCGGCACGGTCATGGCTCTGGCCAGGCAGGTTCCAGGGTCCCAAGGAATCTCGCTTCCTTGTCCAGGTTCTGAATCAGTGAAGACATAAGATGAAAGAGGGAGGCATATCCAAGAAAAAATAACCACTTCCATTACTGATAGAACTGATAGCGAAGAATATGGCTTTTATGATAACATAAGTTATCAGGTCTCCCTATACTGGGCCCCAGATTAAACAGGGTTACCTACTCAGGCACAGTCCACACACACACACACACACACACACACACACGGCCTCGAGGCAGCCTCACTCTCAGAAGAAGCTGGGCTGCAAATGGTCAGCTTCTTTGTCCAAAGTCACTCCACATTCATAAGGAAGAATTGAATATGGCTAAAGGTTGATAATGTTTAGGGAAAACCTCTTGGAAGCCAGAAGAATGGGGAAGAAGCATTTTCTAACGCATAGCCCTAGGGCAAGTGATCTTACACACCAGACATTGATAACACTGTCAGGGTGGCATTTTCCAAATGCTGTACGAGCGACTTCTTAGCACTAGCCTCTGTTCACCCAGTCCTGGACCTTTCAGAAAACTGGGATTTAATAGTGATCTTCACCGAAACTGATTTCCCCTGGCTCCATGTAACAGCCCTCTTGGGACCAGCTGTGGGGCTCAGGAGAAGCCCTGTGGATGTCACAGTTTGCAGGGAAGGAGACCTCAGAAATGACAGTCTTGCCGCACTCCCTCTTATCCTCATCCTCTGTTGGCCCTCCTTTTACTACTCTTCCGGGTTTTTTTGTGTCTCTAGCAGCCCCAGCAAATTTTCCAAGGTGACAATTGTGAGGGAAAGGCCTGTCCCTGGTGCAGCCCACCTGGTAGGAGGTCAGATGCTGGCTTCCAGACCCCAGACTTCCATCAAGGTCTCAGAGGCCAGCGAGTCCAAGCCACCCTCCCTTGTGGGAGTTCAGCCTCCACCTGCCGGGCCTCTCAGCAAGCAGCCAAGCCTGGGGCAGCTGGCTCCCGTCTGGACTCAAAACCTCATCTACGATTCTGTCGGTGGAGGAACTCAGGGTTTAGAAAAGAAAGTCAGTTCTGATCCTCAGAAGAGTTCAGAAGACATCAGAACAGAGGCTCTAGCCAAGGAAATTGTCCACCAAGACAAATCTCTGGCAGACATTTTGGATCCAGACTCCAGAATGAAGACAACCATGGACCTGATGGAAGGCTTGTTTCCCCGAGATGTGAACTTGCTGAGGGAAAACAGCATAAAGAGGAAGGCCATGCAGGGAGCTGTCAGCTTCCCGGGATGTGAAGGCAAGAGGTGAGTCCCTGGTAATGCCCCCAGAGAGACTTAACTCCATCCCGGGGACATGACCAGGCTGGGCCTACCCACCCACAGATTGTGACCAAGAGTGACATTCCCGCTCAGCCGAGGGGGTGACTGAGGAGTAGGATGTAGACAGATACCCAGTAACAGTAATGGTAACAGTCACCGTAATACCTGTCTACAGTCTGCGTGTCAAGCGGCGATCGGCTTCTTTATTATACACATTATCTCATTTAACTTTCACAAGACACTTCCAAGGTAGCTACCTCCACTTTACACATAAGGAGACAGAAGCACATAAGGGTTAAGACTGTGATCAACCAAGGTCACAGAGCTAGAGGGCTCCTAGGTTTGACCCAGCCCGTTACTGTGCCCATTCTGCAGCCATTAACACCAGGCCCTGTGGGGCAGGAGCAGGCAGGAGAGGTGAGCGAGACCAAGGCCTCCCCAAGGTGTGGTGGACATGGCCTTCATAGGAGGGGAGCCTAGAGAAACAGGGTTTTTTACTACACTGATGTTTACCTTCTGAGCTGTCAAGGTGGTATCTGCCCAAATCCTGAAAATCAAGGAAGGTCTGGGTGGGGTGCACTCATCTAGGTGGCTGGGGCCCTGAGCCTCTGCTCCTGAAACCCTAGTGCCATGTGTGGTGACCTGTGACACACGTCAGTGCCCAGCCACTGCCTGGAGGAACCGTGAGCAGACTATTTTTCATTCTTTTTATTTCTTCTGGGTTATCACAATACTTTTCTCTCACGTTTTGCTTCCTAAACTCTGGGAAAGATTGTGAGTGGCTTTTATTTTCTTTTTAATTTTCATTGAAAACCATGTGGATTGACAGACCAAGACTCAGCAGTTAGTGGCTTTCAGACCAAATAAAAACAGAGAACATGTCATCCACATTTGGGTTTGCATTGTCAGAATTTTCAGCTGATCTCCCTAAATTACAGGAACTCCGTGTTTTGTTCTAGTGGGGAGAGAAAAGGAAACAGCCTTGCAGGACTCACAAGCTCTTTGTCACCTTGTCAGGCTACCCTGACATCACGGTGCCCCTCCCCTTCCTTTTCAGATTTGGGAAACAAGAATTGAGGAGAGGTGGCTCACGGGGGTCACCTGTGCACACAGCACCTGCACCATCCCAGGCACTGCCCCAGGTGCCCCCAGCCGAGACAGTTCTTGGGATGGGCCAGCCCATTCACCCCAGGTGCTTGTACCATGGGCGTTCCATCCTCTGACCACCTGCTATAGGAAGACCAGTGATTTAGAAATGCTCCCTGTCTGTAAAGGATTTCCTAGTATTACACCAAGGATGTGTGTTCCCAGTGCATGGGAAGTGAAATGGCCACACTGCTTTTGCCGCCGGGCCTCCCAAGGATTTCAAAAGGGGGCACGCGCCCTCTTGTGGTCAAAGTGAGCCTTGTCCTGCTCCATGTGGGCTCAGCCAGTGGGAAGCTGGGATTGTAATGCAGGGCTTATATCCGCAAACCAAAACAAAGCATGTATCAAAATACCTTTTTCATGTTTTTTAATTTTCTGGATTAAATATAGTTATGTTATTAAAAGGGATACTCATCAAGCAGGAAACTAGTAACAATATTTTGTGGGTTTTTATTCCATTGTAAAATGACAGGCTAGATGTTGAATAATATCATGAGTTAAGTAGTTAAAATTCCTCTCTAAGAGGACCGAGCCTACTCCCATACAGTCATTTATTCAGTGGGCAGCATCTGAATTACAGTCTGAAAGGCAACCTGATTGCAATAAAACTGAGAACATTCCATCACAGGTTTCTCAGTTCCTAGTTTCTTACCCAGTCTTGAGCCCCCTCCCCACTAATCAGTGAGTAGATTTTGCATCTTGTGTGCACTGTGGCCCAGCAAGCTTCAGGTTTCCCAGGCTCACGTGGGGTATCAGGCTATGTGAGAAAGAAAATCGGTAACTGTCCAGGCTACAGTCAGAAAGGTGATGGTGTCCAAGGGGGTGTAAGAAGCAACTGACCTAAACCCTGAGATTGTGCAGTACCTTGAGAATACATTGCCCGTGACTGAGTCATGGTTCCATGGTTCCTCTGCGTGAGCTGATAATCATTCTTAGGTTTATCACAAAAGAAAAAATATGCAGGGGGGTTGCATGTTTTGCCTAGTGTCCGCTGACAAGGCCACCCCCAGGACTGCCCTTGGTGGCTTTCTTCCCCACGTTTGCCTGGCTTCGAAGCTCAGTATTTAAGACTCACTCTTTGGTAAATATTTACTGGTTCATACTAATTTCTGAGAAAGAAATGAAGTAGAATTTTGCGCATTTCTGAGCAGATAGACATCTGTGGTAGAATGAAGCCTCTGATCTGTGTCTCTCTGGCCCAGGAGTGCAGAGAAGGAGGCGGCCAGCGCACTGGTCAGCTGCCCTGCCTACTACAGCGTGTCTGCCCCGAAGGCCGAGCTGCTGAACAAGATCAAGGAGATGCCGGCAGAGCTGAATGAGGAAGAGGAACAGGTAGATGTCAACGAAAAAAAGGTAAATAAAGAAAGAGGGCACTTGCTCTGCTTCCTCCAGAGAGACAGTCATGGTTCTTAGAACCAGCAGGGTCACTGGCCCCATGAGGCAAGAAGAGAAGGGATCAAAAATTCCCCAAACCGTAATTAGGTCCTGGACTTTGCCTGCACTATAACCAACTTCCTCACAGCCCTCCCATAGCAGGTAAACTACTGTTGTTTTCATTTTCACAAATGACAAAAATGAAGTGTAGAGGGATTAAGTTATTTCCTAAAAGTTTCATAGCTGGGACTAGAACCCAAGTCCCAGCCTCCGGGTCCAGCACTAACACTGTTCTTAGCAGCTGGTCAGCCAATGCCAGCAGTCTGTGTGATCTTCATTTTGTGTTTCACGGTCAAAAGGAAAACTCAAAAATCTAAATTTTGTTTAGGGAAAGAGGTCAATTGTCAAAAGACACTTCTGAGAAAAGGTAACATGAACCCAACTCTCTTTTTAATATTTCACTGAATACCTTAAAAGTGAAGTATTAGAATTCAGTTGTTAGCCTTTAATACAGAAATTTCAAATGTTAGACTTTTTTTGTTTGTTTGTTTTTTAAAAAGCCTACAGCACCTGGTATTCCCAGGCAGTCTCCCATCCAAGTACTAACCAGGCCCGACCCTGTTTAATTTCTGAGAAAATGTTAGACATTTTTTAAATGGCCTTGCTGCTGCTATGGCCTTCCCACAAGCCAGGCTGTGCATGGGAGGAAGTTCTTATCATTCCTGACAGCCCCAGAGGGGCTGTCTTCCCTACTCAAGGCTCTCCACACAGCTCAGGAGCTTGCTGCAAATGGAAAAGCTTGCTGGCTCCTTCTGAGCCTAGAATGCAAGTTGTTTTCAGGGTCCTATTTGATCTATTCCATTTATTCTGTAGAGTGTGTCCCACGCCCTCTATTTTACTCTCCATGTGTCCCAGGGTTTCTTGCTTGTCTGCTGGGAGGAACCCACAGGCTAGAGACCCGAGGTGCAGGGGGTAATGGGACAGGAGGGTTTGGAAGCACCTGTGAGGGGAATTCTCCCTTCCACTGCTCCTGTTCTGCAAGTTCATGGGCACCGAGATGCGGCCGTTGTGGGCAAGGACCTTCCCAGGCTGAGGTTTCTTCATTGAAAACCTGCATCCCTGTGCGCCCCGGGGCATACCTGTCGGCAGTGCCGAGTACTTGGTTTAATAGTCGTCTAACTAGAAATGGGACCGCTTTGCTCTTGGTGTGTCTAAATGCATCCTAAAGAGAGAGCTGTGTGCACACATTATGCGGCCCAGGTTGCCATGGCATCCTGAGCTGAACATACACAGGGGTTTGTTGTTTAGCTTTCTGCCTGCAGATGCCTCTGCTTTACAGTAGCAGTGTAGCAAATTGCCCATTGATTTCTCTTTCCTTTCTTAATTTCATAACTGCTTTTCCATCATTTCGTTATCACCCTTGCACTCTGAGCATTGTGTGGCAAAAAGTATTTTAAGACTGAGAATACAAGGAGGAGAAGATGAGGAACAGCCTCGCTTGCCGCCCTCCAGATGCAGGCTGTGTGCTTTTCACCAGTGTTTTGATCAAACTCCCCCAACACCTATATTGCCACTTTTTTTTTTTTTTTCTTTCAGTTTTTGGCCAGGGCTGGGTTTAAACCTGCCACCTCTGGCATATGGGGCCAGCACCTTACCCCTTTGAGCCACAGGCGCCACCTTGTTTTGCCACATTTTAAGCTTAGGTTAGCATGAGTGCTGGGGTCAGACAGGTAATGAAATCAGAAATTATGTTTATCTGGCCTGAAAGCTGCTTCTGTCGGCCACTTTTAATCCTTGCTTTGCTGCCCAGGCCCTGAGCTAAAATGGAGGTTCTCTAGGTGTAACTAACCAGAGCTAGAGCTTGAGATTAAACCAATTTTAAACCAGAAGTATGAGCACAACAGTGTCATGGTGCCTTTAAGTGGAGTAACAGGCTTTAAAGACTAAAGCTTGCACACAGCAGGGTGCAAGGGCTTGTGGGAGAGGAAAGCCCCCTGCTGGATACAGCCACGGAAACCAGGGCCTGACACCTCACATGTGCCCAGCAGACACCTGTCAAATGAAACTACAAGGTACAGAACTCCCAGGCTGGATTTTATTTAACTGAAGAAGAATACCAAGAGATACACTGTGGAAAGATGTGCAGCCCAAACCCTCCCACATGAAAGCAGAGCCGGTGGGTGGGAGTGGCTCTCTCTAGCCCTCGTACTTACCAGCAGAAGCCTGAATTCACGCTACTCCTGAGCTGCACTCACTGGGCTAAAGACGCCAGGCAGCGGAAGCCATCTGTGTGTTTGGAGTGACACAATGGCAACACCATCAGCACGGTCTTGTCGTGTGTGTTGGGGGGGGGGTTGTGTGTGCCCCTGAGGGTGTCTCTTGAAATGAGTGGTGTGTGTTCTTCCTGTTGTTACCTCATCTGTGATATAACACTTTTTTGTTTTCCAAAGTGTGTGTGGCGGCCTTACTCCATTTCAGCCTCACTCCATTTAATATATCAATTTAAAATCTGAAGCCCGAAGCCAGATGATCTGCATTTCAGCTGGGCCCTCCCAGTTTGCACACTAACTGTATGGGCTTGGCAAGTTAAACCACCTCTGTCCGCCTCGTTTTCTTCATCAGTCAAATAGTAATAATAGCAGAACCTATCCCACTGGGTTGTTGTAAGTAGTAATTGAATGGTCTAAATAGTGCCTGGCATGGAGAACAAGCTCGATAATTGATATTAGCTTTGGGCAGGCTTTGTTATCCTTCCGCTATGGATAACCAAGACTGCATGTGGTGGTCACCGCATGTGGTGGCTCACACCTGTAATCCCAGCACGCTGGGAGGCCAAGGCAGGTGGATCGCCTGAGCTCAGGAGTTTGAGACCAACCTGAGCCAAGAGCAAGACCCCTTCTCTAAAAATAGTCAGCATTGTGGCAGGTGCCTGTAGTCGGAACAACTGGGGGACTGAGGCAGGAGGTTCACTTGAGCCCAAGAGTTTGAGGTTACTGTAAGCTGTGATGCCATGGCGCTCTCCTGAGGGCGCAACATGAGACTCTGACTCACAAAAAAAAAAGACATAGACGCTCAAGTGTCTGCTTGACGGCGAGTTTTCTGTCAGGGTCTCCTGACGCGTGCTTCAGGGGTCATTGGCGGCAGTGAGGAGGCAAGAAGGGCCTGCCGGGACTTGTGCCTGCAGACGGTGAGGCGCACCAGGGAAGGGCTGTGAAACCATGTGTAGAGGAAGAGCCCTTACAAGTAGCGTCTCTGCGCAGTGTGAATTAACATTTTAAGCCAGACGAGATGTTACCCTTAAAAGTAGCATCTCTGCACAGTGTGAATTAACGTTTTAAGCCAGACGAGATGTTAAGAGGATAAATATCTGATGATTTTTACAAATTAAGTAGCTCCTGAGAGACTAATGCTATTTAAAAAACAAAAAAAGCCCCACACCTCTTCTTCCTCAGTGAATTCTACTGATAATTGGTAGTTGTTTTTAAAGAGCGCTGCCTGGCAAACAAATGGCTATTTAATAAGCCAACATTCTCTCGTTGCCTTTAACTCTCCAATACCTCTTAACTGCTTTTTTAAATCTAAATGTCCATGTTTTAAGGGAAAAAATTCAGATACTAGCCATGTAAGTAACTTTCTGCCAAGAGTGACGCGTGTGGCCACTTAGTGACAGTTCCCTTGGCATCTGTGGCTGAGCTGCCGCCCAGCACACACCTTCCAGAAATCAGAATGTGGCTGGGCACCACACTTGATGCCTCTAAGCCCAACTCTTTGGGAAGGTCGCTTGAGGATGGGAGTTCAGGACGAGCTCGGGCAATATAACGGGACCCCATCTCTGCAAAAATAGAAGAATTAGCCAAGTGTGGTGGCACGTGCCCATAGTCCCAGCTACGTAGGAGGCAGAGGCAAGAGATCACTTGGGCCCAGGAGATTGAGGCTGCTGTGAGTTACAGTAACACCACTACACTTTAGCCTGGGCAACAGAAAGACCCTGTCTCTCAAAAAAAAAAAAAAATCAAAATATTTATTAGTTGGTTTCTCTCACAGAAGCTCCTTGTATCACTCCCAGACATTTTCATCTTGCATTGTTCTTCCTTATACTGTGAAGACCGAAGTCCGCATCATGCTCCTGTGACGGATACGTTAGCATAGAAGTCTGAAGATGACAGTGGTCTGTGAAGGGAAGAGTGAGCCGGACCCCGGTGGCTGTTCAGCATGCCGAGCTCTCTCACCCCTCCAGCCCCTGAGTTCACTCACCCGAGGGTGGTGCCTCCCAGGTCTGCTGTCTACTCAGGGAGCTGAGTTCTCCCTCTCTTTGCCACTCAGCCCAAGTGTAAGGACAAACTACTTATCCTGCAAATTGATACACATCTGGTATGTCCTTTAAAATACCAGCCACTGAGAGCCAGAGAGAGGATATCTTTAAAACAGAAATTATTAGGCCAGGCGCAGTGGCTCACCCGGGTAATCCCAGCACTCTGGGAGGTCGTGGGGGGCAGATCGCCTAAGTTCACAAGTTCAAGACCAGCCTGAGCTAGACTAAGACCCCCGTCTCTAAAAATAGCCAGGCGTTGTGGTGGGCGCCTATAGTCCCAGCTGCTCAGGCTGAGGCAAGAGAATCACTTGAGCCCAAGAGTCTGAGGTTGCTGTGAGCTGTGACGGCACAGCCCTCTCCCGGGGGTGACAAAGTGAGCTCTGTCTCAAAAAAAATTAAATAAAAATATAAAACATAAGTTATTAATAAAAGTGCTTTCAGTCCCTTCTAGAAATGAAGATACACAATACTAGTTTCAAAATAAGTCATTATTTATAGGAATAATGAACAACACGAGGCTATTACTGTTCTTTCCACTATTTAGTTTTTAAGAAGCATTTTCTAGATATTGTACTTATCAAGACATGAGGTGGCAATGAATGCCAAAAATTTGAACAAGCTAAAGGCCTCTTTCCTGAGTTGGAGTGATACATGTGATTCGGTCTAACTTGGTTTTCTGTAAGGAGGTATCACCCAGTGATAGGAGAAGCCCAAGAAACGTCCCATACGAGGTTAAAACCCCGGGCTGACTTCATGTAGGTGGCTGTCTCTCTCATCATCTATTAGAAAAACAGTAACACTGGCATTTGACTTGTCTTAACCTGGCCCAGCGGGAATGCTGGGGGACGTAACAGCACATAGGGTTTGTGCCCTTTCTGTTTTCCATTCTTTTGTCCTTGCTATTCCTTTCATATGAACCAGAATCACAGAAAGATCGCCTTCTGCTAGGCATTTTGCTGGAAGTACCTAGCATGCCACCATATAGGCAAATACCATAGCTGCCAGCCAGCCTTGCTTTAAGGAAAATTAAATAATGAATAATGTTCTCTCTCATTGCCTTTTTGCTGATGCTTATCATATGCTTTATATTCTATGCATTTTTCCCACTACTAAAATCGTCTTTTGCATTGACTTGGTCTTAACAACTTGAGGAAAGCCAAATATTGTGACCCTTCATGAGTTGGTTAAGCAGATGTGAACGTTTCAGCCACCGAGGCTCTCAGATTAGGCATATTGAGACAGGAAGACACCACCATGAATGCTAGCCAGAGTTTGGATATTGCAAGGACATTATGGTCCTCATTAACACTGAAGTGCCTCTGACGATCTAGCTCCGAGATGGAGAAATCATGGAGAAATAAGTATTTCACTATATCATTGTGATTTTATTCCTAGTCAACCTTCCTCGATGCTGATGTTGAAGAAATAGTACAAAATATTGTCAGTATCCTTTAATTCTGTGAGTCAGGCCAGGCAAGGTGGCTCACATCTATAATCCCAGCACTGTGGGAGGCTGAGGCAAGGGGATCCCTTGAGCTCAGGAGTTTGAGACCAGACTGAACAAGAGGGAGACCCCATCTCTACCAAAGAAAAGAAAAGAAATAGCTGGGCATAGTGGTGGGTGCCTGTAGTTCCAGCTACCTGGGAAGCTGAGGCAAGAGGATTGCTTGAACCCAGAATTTGAGGTTGCTATGAGCTATGGCATCACGGCACTCTACCCATGGTGACAGAGTAAGACTCTGTCTCTAAAAAAAAAAAAAAAATTCTGTGAGTCAAAAATGTTTGTATTGTGTCTGGGTATGTTCTTTTCTTTAGAATGAAGATAGCTTCCAACACCAAGGTTGTGATCTTTAACCAAGTTTTTTTAACCAGGTATCCAGTTGAAGCCACACAACTTGGTATTTTAAATATAATTTTTGGCGGTGCCTGTGGCTCAGCAGGTAGGGCACCAGCCCCATATGCTGAAGGTGGTGGGTTCAAACCCATCCCCAGCCAAACTGCAACAAAAAAATAGCCAGGCGTTGTGGCGGGCGCCTGTGGTTCCAGCTACTCGGGAGGCTGAGGCAGGAGAATCGCCTAAGCCCAGGAGTTGGAATTTGCTGGTGTGATGCCACGGCACTCCACTGAGGGTAATAAAGTGAGATTCTGTCTCTACAAAAAAAAAAAAAAAAAGATAAATATAATTTTTGAGCTGGAACTTTTTCTGTAGGTTTTAATTTAAAAAAAGATCTTTTGGGGGCGGCGCCTGTGGCTCAGTCAGTAAGGCGCCAGCCCCATATACCGAGGGTGGCGGGTTCAAACCCAGCCCTGGCCAAACAGCAACAAAAAAATAACCGGGCGTTATGGCGGGTACCTGTAGTCCTAGCTACTCTGGAGGCTGAGGCAAGGGAATCGCTTAAGCTCAGGAGTTGGAGATTGCTATGAGCTGTGTGATGCCACGCCACTCTACTGAGGGCCATAAGGTGAGACTCTGTCTCACCACCCCCAAAAGATTTTTTTAAGTCAAATTCACTAAGACATTTACTTCAAGGAGTAAATACTATGTATATTAGGTATTTGTGTAACCCTGTTTTATAAGTATAGAAATTTCTAATTAAGACATCACATTACATAGTCTGGTAACTGCAGACAGTGAGGTGAGGTAGAAAGAACACGGGATTGACTTTCTGACAAAGGTCTCAGTGTCACTATTTATGATAGTCGTGTGTGAGGGTGGCCCCAGCCAGGCTGACCTGAGTTCGAGGCAGCCCGAACCAGCAGTACACACGCGCGTTAGCCCACCAGGCTGAGTTCTCTCACTTACTGCATGTGGATCAAATAGCGTCTCCTGCAAAGTGGACGGCAAGTCTAAGGCGGTCACTATCAAATTTGTCACAGTGTGTGTGGCATGTGGTAACTGCCCTACAAGTGGTAGCTACAACCAATGGTCAACTCAGCTGTGAGGCTTGGGGAGGTCTCTCACTGCCTCGGACTCTTGACTTCTCTATTTATGAAACAAGAGTCCTGTTCACCCGAGCTGCCTGCTTACCCACAGTGCTGTGAGGGTCAGATAAGAACAAGACTTAAAACTAAGAGTAGTTGAAAACCGTGCGTGGTGCGACACGGGTGGACAGCATTACGGGGCCGTGTGTCACCACGTACTGGCCCGTGGGCACTGAGCAGGGGCAGGGAAAGGAGAGCATCTCATGGTCTGATGTTGGGGGGAGTCCACATGGAAGAGGGGAGCATTCCACTGACCCTGGAGGGCAAGATAGGACATAGCTGGGAGAAAAGAGTCTTCTTGCCTTTGGCTGACCTCGGCTGTGTCTCCTGTCGTTACAGGCTGAGCTCATCGAAAGCCTCACCCACAAGCTTGAGATCCTCCAGGAGGCCAAGGGGAGCCTGCTCATGGACATCAAGCTCAACAACGCCCTGGGGGAGGAGGTGGAGGCCTTGATCAGTGAGCTCTGCAAGCCCAATGAACTCGACAAGTACAGGATGTTCGTAGGGGACTTGGACAAGGTGGTGAACCTGCTGCTGTCCCTCTCGGGGCGCCTGGCCCGGGTTGAGAACGTCCTTAGCAGCCTTGGAGAAGATGCCAGTAATGAAGAAAGGGTAGGTGGCCCCACCGTGCAGCTGCACGCATCCCCCTCTGAGCCATGTGCACGGAGAGGTGGCCCTGGACACCATCTCTTCTCCCAAGAAGCCAAGAGGGGCAGTCTGTAGGGCAGGGAGAGAGGACAACATCTGGGTGACCGAGAGGAAGGTGGTGATGCTTAAGGCTCAGGAATACTTGGGAAAGCATAAGCAGGGGTGCCTGCATTTCTTTCCTCCTAATACTCCTCCTCCCTTTCCTTTCTGGGGGGAAAAAAAAAAAAAGCCAAGGAGGGTGTGAGCCTTAAACAGGAAGAGGGCATCACAGCTATTAGATCAGGAGGGGCAGGAACAGTAGCTCGAGGCTCAGGGCGTCTGGTGTGAGGGCCTCCCGCACTCCCCACTCTCTACTGCACCCCGTCCTGGGAGGAAGAGACACTTCGCCAAGTGCTCCCTGGGTAGACACCGTGGGCTCACACGCCCTGTGCACAGTCTGGGCAGAACCTCACAACAGACCTGGGAGTGCGGCAGCAGGGATGCCAGGAGTCCTGAGGGCAGACCTGGAGTTTCAGTCACTGCATCGAACTTACTTCCATATCTGCTGTGCGTTCTTTAGGCCCCTCTGTTGAGCAAATACTGGCTGGGAGTCTACAGCATACCCCGTAGTGGGTACGTGGTGAGCAAAGCTCGATTCTGCCCTCATGGCATTGACTCATCAGGGCGAGGAATAAACAGTAGATAGAACGAATTCACATATGTTTGCACTAGCAGGTAACTACTCTGGCCACGCAGGGCTCTTTGGCTTTACAGATCCTTCTCTTACCTATGACTACCCACATCTTTCTCATTAACTGCTGTCATGGATTTCCCAGTAATTTCTCTTAATATATTGCATTAAAAAGTTATCTTTTGTTCAAATAAGTTTTAAAAGGATTTTTTAAAGTCTAGGTAATAAGCATGTAGGAACTGCCTCTTGGTGCTCAGACCTCTCCGCAGCTCCATCCTCAGCGAGTGTCCTGAGTGGTAGCTTACTCGTCTAGAAATTGTCCAGTAATTCCTAAGTCAAAAGTGCCGCCCTCTCCTCCCCCTTGCTTTGTGGCAGACAGCCATGAGAACCTGTCACGTGCTGGGTGCTGTGTGACTGGGGATGAGGTAGATGTTTCACTGCCTAAAACACAGGCCCCACCCTCGAAGAACTGGCAGCATCTGGGGAACTTGCCCAGAGGGAGTGGCTGAGCGCAGACCCCCAGTGGTGGACCCCCAGCCACAGAACGCTTCGGGGTGGGGGCGGTCAGGAAAGGCTTTACACAGTGGCACCGAAATAGAGAATTTCTTAATTCTAAATGGATTAAGAGGGGAAGGGCTTTGGTATTTAGAAGGAATATTATACATAAGGAAAGAGATGACAGGTTTAAAAATGGATTTGCATATGGTTTAACATGTCTAGATCATAGCTTGACTGGTTTTCAAAATAGTTGAATTGTTAGAAACATACGTATCAGAAAAGTGTGTAGCCAGGATTCTGACCAGAGTAGATGGCTCCCATCAAAGGGATAGAAAAGTTCAAAGATAGTAGAGGAGGGATTAAAGGAAACTAGGAAGGGATGGTGAAGGCTCCCATTACTCCCTACCCAGGCCTAGCACCGCAGGGCGGCCATCGCTCTCTCCAGGCCTGACTCTGGCCTTTAGACTTCAGCCTACAGGTGGAAGAGCCACGGACTAGCTGCATGGTGCACCCATCATTCTCATGCCGGGCGGTGAGAATAATGTCAGAACAGTTGGGGGACTTATAATAATGGTCTAGACTAGAAGCGTTTTGACTATTGTCATGGGGGTAGAAAATGAGTCAGAGAATGAATTTGCATCAGTGAGAACATGTTAGAGGAGGGAGGGTAGAGCAGAGGGTCTGCTCCAAAGTCCTGTTGGGCCAGTAGGATGGCTGGTGCAGCCATCTCAGGTCCTGGCACAATTTCTAGTTAGAAGATGGGTTGTTCCAGAGTGTAATTAAACCCAACATTTATAACACACACTCACACTCTTCAGCACAGATAAGTAACTGGTCCCCTGCAAAATACTACGTCAATAATAGTATTATCATGGCTGGGCTCTGTTAGGAAACGAAAAGTATAAATAGAAATGAGAAGCCAGGTGCAGGGGCTCATGCCTATAGTCCTAGCACTCTGGGAGGCAGAGGCTGGAGGATCACTTGAGCTCAGGAGTTGGAGACCAGCCTGAGCAAGAGCAAAATCCCATCTGTATGAAAAACAGAAAAACTCTAATTTGTACAAATAATCAACACATTGAATCCCCCCCCCCAAAAAAAAAAATGAAAATAAAAAATATTAATGAGAAAAACTAGCTGGGTACTTATATTCCCAGCTACTCGGGAGGCTGAGGCTGGAGGCCAGGAGTCTGAGCTACAATGATGCCACAGCACTCTACCAAGGGCAACAAAGTGAGGCTGTGTATCAAAAAAAATAAATGTCATTGGCCCAGCCAATTTAATGTAACCCCTCTCTATTGAAGCTACTCCTGCCTAGCTTTACAAGTTAGAGAACCATATAATATATGACATAAAGGTAACAAGTGACTTGTTCAAAAAGTCAATCTCCTTACTTTAGAAACCTCGGTATTTTGCAGGCCTGTAAGAGATTTCCTTGCAGGGAGTGTGGCTCTTTTCTCCCTCACTTGGCCCCTGCTGATCTGTCTGTCTTATCTTGGCAGAGCTCCCTCAACGAGAAACGGAAGATCCTGGCTGGGCAGCACGAGGACGCCCGGGAGCTCAAGGAGAACCTGGACCGGAGGG
Source organism: Loris lydekkerianus (assembly GCA_963574355.1). Classification (NCBI taxonomy): domain Eukaryota; kingdom Metazoa; phylum Chordata; class Mammalia; order Primates; family Lorisidae; genus Loris; species Loris lydekkerianus. The sequence goes on along the minus strand of CAUYPK010114078.1, from coordinate 881 downwards.
AGCGCGTGGTGCTGGACATCCTGGCCACTTACCTGTCCGCAGAGCAGCTCCAGGATTACCAGCACTTCGTGAAGATGAAGTCTGCACTCCTCATCGAGCAGCGGAAGCTGGACGACAAGATCAAGCTGGGCCAGGAGCAGGTCAAGTGTCTGCTGGAGAGCCTGCCGTCCGATTTCATTTCTAAGGTGGGGGCCCTCGCCCTGCCCCCAGACCTCTCCAGCGAAGCCACGCCTGGCGGGAGCTGTACTTTCAGCAGCACTTTGCCAACATTATCCTCTCCACTTTAACCTCTTCAGAAGTACCCAACCAAAAATCACCATTTCTCTCAACACTATTGAATCTGAAAAATGTTTAAGTATGAACCACAATTTTAACTATATAGGTTTGGGGGGCTCTTTTGGGTAAAAGGAGAAGAATCCTCTCTGGAGGAAACCTGGTTTTCCTTTCTGGCCCTCTACGATTGACTGAGAGCTGAATGCTGCTGGGCAGTCCCCTCTCTGTTAGTGCTCTGTAGCAGGAAGAGAGTTAATGAAACTCTGATAACTGTTTGGAAGGTGTTTGATGGTTTAGTTTTTAATAGGCGGAGGAACATGAATCAGTGTGTGTCACCCTCAAGAATGTATCCACAGTGGCCTTGTCAGCAGCAGTGTCTCCTGACCACAGGGTACAGGTACCGTTAATGAAGTGTCTGCAACATAAAGCCTTAAAGACACACATACACAGGAGAAAATTGTAAAACTTTGAACATTTGTTATTTATATTTTTAAAAATGAAAAAGATCACTATGTTTGTGTGCTAACCACTTACTTGATTCTATTTTGTGGTGGACGTAGATGATTATGTTTTGAGCTTTGTATTTTGTGAAAACCTAAATGAAGAAT